>JAJMZS010003216.1:0-31173 GCA_023807205.1 Isotricha prostoma
TCATTATATTTATTTCTATTAAAACTTCCATGTTGTGCTATTGTATAAGTTGATGGTAAAACTTTTCTTGGATAATATATTATATTTAATCTTTTTCTTTCATGTGGTGAACGTAGAATATAATTCATAATTGTTCTTTTTAATGTATCATAATATAATTCTTCAATTTCTGATAAATTTGTATTTAATAATTTTTTATAAAAAGAATCAAAAGAAAAATTAATTTTAGAAATAATTTTTTTTTTCAAACCATTTCTATTAAATTTCTTCATATCTTTAATAGTAATTTTAGAACTACATAAATATTTATTATAATTATTAATAGAAGTAATAACAGATTTAGCAAAATCTTCATTATATAAATCTTCATTAAATATATCATCACTAGTATATTTAGGTAAAAAATCAATAGGATCATAATTTTTATTAGCTTTATTAATTTCACTAATTAAATTAATACCTTCATTTTCAAAAGGCATAAATCCATGAAACATAGAATTAGGATCATTAAAATGAGGACAAAGATTAACTAAAGCGATTTGTCTATTTGGAGGTTGAATATTATGTTTAGATTGAAAAGAGACTTCATTATTTTTAGTTTGATTAATATGAGTTTCAATATTTTTTAAATCATCCCATTTCATATGTTCAGAAAAATCAATAAAAGAACCAATTCTTTGATATGAAGTATAATAAGTATAATCACCTACTTTTGCTAATGACGCTGCAAGTGTTCTTTGACTTCTATCAAATATTTCTAATAAATCTGTGTCAGCTTGTGCTGTTTTAATTGAATAATTTTTTACATTTAATAATGCGTAATGTCTCATTAATGAATCAACATGAGGATAATATTTATAATTATTCTCTTTATTTAAAAATATATCCTCATCTTCTATTATATCATTATTCTCATCTTCATCAAAAAATGAATCATCATATTCATAATTTTTCTTATATTCCTTTTCTAATTTCTCACGAATTTCAGTTGGTATATTTTCTTTATTATTTGATATTAAATTATTCTTTAATTTTGAACTTGGATTTGCTGTTGTTGGTCTTATTTTTTTATTTATATTTTTATCTTTTTTTTCATTTTTTTCATTTTTTTCAATTTTTTCATTTTTTTCATTTTTTTCATTACTTGAAGTAGTCATTAATCTTTTTTTTTCACTTAATCTTTCAATAGCAGTAAATGGTCTATCTTTATTTTTTAAATTTCTATTTAATAAACTAACAGTATTATAATTTTTATCATTAGTTAAAGAAGAAGTAGGTCTACTAGAAAATTTAGTATCAGTTGTACTTAAATTAAAATCACTTCCACCGACATGACTTAAAAAACTTTTTGGATTTTTATTACTCCAATCAATTTGAGGAAAACGATATAAATTTCTATCACCATTTAATACTCTTTCTACAAAAGTTACTTCACCAGAAAAATTTTCTTGTAAATAAGGAGGATTTATTATTTTTGGTATTATTGCACTTTTTGGTTCAATTGATGTACTTTCCCAATATTTATTAAATATTGAATTTTGGTAATTTGAACTTGGTCTTATTGTTCTAAAATCCATATTTGCATTTTTATTATTATTTGGATTAAAATGATCATTTTTAATAAAGTTTAATATTGAGTTTTTATTTTGAACTTTATTGTCTAGATTTGATATTGGAAAACTACTTTTTGGACGAGATTTTACTTTTGTTGTTGGAGGACGGTTTTTTGATAATGGCTTTGATGTTAATGGTCTTGGCTTTGATGGTTGAGAATTCTTTTTTGATGATTGAGGATGAGGAAGTTTTGTATCGTTTATGTTTATTATTGATTTTGGAGTTTCCATTTTTTTTTTTTAATTTTTATTCAATTTTTGTTATTTAGATTTTTTTTATTTTTTGGTTTTTTTATTTAAAATAAAATTAGGTTAAATTTAATGAAAATCTTTTTTTTGATTTAATATATTAAGAATATAGAATTATTTTTTATAGTTGGAAATAAAATAATAATTTTGTTTTAAATTAATTGAATGTGATTATATATTTATTTTATTTATATATTTTGTTTTTTATTTTCAAATTAATTTATTTCATTTTTTTTTCTTTATGTTTTTTTTAATTTAATCTTTTGTTATTATCAATAAATTATTATTCATTATTGAATCTTAAAATATTAGTTAATTTTTTATAGTTTTAATATTATTTTATTCCCTTAGATTTGCCAAATCAGATAATTTAATTCAACCCAAAATTTTTCATTTTTAAAAATAATTAATAATATTTTATATAATATTTCAAATAAAACAAAATATAAAAAAAACTTTATTATAAAATTAATTATAGATTAAAAAGTATTATAGAAATATAATTTTTTTTTTAATCTTGATTAAATTTAGAGCTCTTCAAATAAAATATTTAATAAAATTAAAAAATTGTAATATTTTTTCAAAAAAGAGTTTAATAAAAATAGTTTTTTTGATAATTATTATTTATTATAAATTATTTATTAAATTCATGAATTTAATATTTGAAGAAAAATATTATTTTTTATATAATTCATTTTTATTAATGCTTCGTTAGAAAATAAAATAGGTAAATTTTTGTTATCTAAAATGCAACTATATATTTGATTAATTATTTCACTTATATTTTTATTTAATTCTATGTAAATCAAAATATTATTTTTTTCATTATAATCATTTTTATAAAAATTTAATTCAATTAAAGATTCACATTTATTTATAACTTGATTAAAATCTTCTTCCATTTTTAAAATTTGTTTTTCTTGAATTACAAAACTTTTATTCATAATATCATAATTTATTTTATTTAATTTTATATTTATTATTTTCTTTCTAATTTCTTCAATTTGTTCGTGAAAAGAGCATAAAATATCTGAAAATTTAATATTCAAAATAATTAATTCATTTTCTAATTGTTTAATATCTAAAAAAGGACATAAAAAAATTTTGTGAGAAATAATAAAATCATTATCTTTTGAAACATTAATTATTTTATTTTTATTATATTCATCATTTTCATTAATATTTAATATATTAATTTTTTCTATTGTTTTATCTTTAGTTAATTCAATAACTGGTTCAATATTTAGTATTTCATTAATTTTATTAATAATATTGATTATTAATTCTCTTTCATCTTCGATTAATTTTTTTTGACTTAATAAAACTAATATTGTCCCAATAAACCATATACTACAAGTATTATTATATTGAATAGGAAAAGATATTAAAGAAAATAAATTATTTTTCATTTCTTTTGGAAATAATTCATTATCATCCTTAAATAATTTATAATGTTGTTTTGACATATCAATTAATACATTTTCTCTATTTCCATTTTGATAATAAAAAACTAAAGTTGAAATATGATTATTAAAAAGAATTGGTTCAACAAATATCTTTTCTTCTTTTTTTGATTCATTAAATGCCTCATTGAAGGAATTTTTATATTTAAATGAAGGAAAAAATGGTTCTAATAAACAAATTATATTTGAAGATTCATTCATCATTGAATAAATAAATCCTAATATTTCTATTATTGTATGTGGATATGGATAATTAATATTATTTTTAAATTTATTTTTAATTAATTTCATTATAATTTGAGAACAATTTAAATCTTTTATTATAAATAAATTCTCTTCACTATCTTTTATTTTTGAATTTTTTTCTAAAATTTCAAATTTATTATCATATTTTAATACTAATGTAAAGTATTTGGTTTCTTTTAAATTTTTTGGATTTTCCTCATAAAATCTATATCCTATAATATCAGATTTATTTTCAGGAGGATACAATAAAGAAATATTTTCACTTATTTGAGTAAAATTTATTATATTTGAATCAATGAATATTTCATTATATCCAATATCTCCATTTTTTTTTTTAAATTTTCTTCCTATTGTTATATCATTTTCTATTATTAATTCTATTAAATTCGAATTAGTAAAATGATTATATAATTGTTCAGTTTTTTCTATATAATATTCATAAATTATTTTTTCTTCTTTTTTTGAATCTGATACTTTTATTTCTGGAGGTACTTTAAATTGAGAAATAAATCTTGAATATTTTGACATTTTACTTAAAAAATTTATTTAAAAATTAAAATTTAAAGAATTTATAAATTTTTTATTCAAAAATATCAATAATTACATTAGGATAATATTTAGAATATTTATATAAAAAAATAAGTATAAATAATTATTTATTTTAAATTTATAAAATTAAGAAATTTTTAATTCATATTTATTTGTAAAAAAAATATAATATTAACTATTTGATTTTAGTAATTTATTATTTTATCTTTTATCTTATTTTAAAAATTAAAATTATCTTGTTGAAAATTATAATAATTATTTTCATTTAAAGTACTATTTTTTTCAGTAAAATCTTTATATTCTCTTTCATTAATATCAATAGAATTTCTTTTATTTTTATATTTCTCAACTCCTTCTTTATATAATCTATTAATAATATTATTTGTAATTTCTTCTTTTTCTTTTTTAGTATATTTTTTCTTATTTACTAAACTATTATTTTGTTCATTAATATAATTTTGATAATTTTGTATATTTTGTATTTTTTTATTTAAATAATCTTCTTCTCTTGTATTAAAATCATCATTTATTTTATCATAATATTTTCTATTTGTATAAATTTCAGGATGAAAAGTTATTCCTTGTTCAATATCTAATTCATTTCTTTTTTTAATTATTTTATTTTTCATTTTTTTATAATCATTATATAATTCTTCTATTTTTTTATAATCAACATAATTATTTTTATAATAATCATTATTTCTATTTAAAGGTGAATTTGCAGAATTTTTAATTTGTAAATTTATTTCTTTTTCTTTTAATAATTTTTTTCTTTTTTGTTCTTCACTTACTTTAAATAATCTTTCATGAATTGGAATATTTAATTTATCAGAAGAAAAAGATCTTGATACTATTTTTTGACTTAAAGTAATATTTGGTGAAAAACTATATTTATTCCTATTTTCATAATTTTCTCTTAATTTTTCTAAATTTAAATTTTTTTGACTATCAAAATTTTTTAGTCTATCATTAAAATTATCTTTTATATTTTTTGATGTTTTTGATATTAAAAAAGGTTTAAATGTATTTTCTTTTAGTTCTCTTTGATTTTTTAATTCTAATTCTATTTTTCTTTTATCAATTCTTCTCTGATTATCATTATATAATTTATTTATTATTTGCTTATTTATGTCTTTTGATTTACTTGAAGTTGTTATTTGAGAATTATTTATATATGGAATTGAATAATTAATTTTTGGTTTAAATGTACATTCTTTTAAATCTTCTTGTTCTTTTGATGATAAAGTTAGATTTTTTTCTTTTATATTTTTTTTTGATTTTTTTTTTATTAAAGTATTTGAATTTGAGTTTTTATTTTTTTTTAAATTTGAATTTTCTATATTTTTAACTTTATGATTGTCTTTTTTATTTATTTGAAAAGTTATATTATTCCATTTTATAAAATATGGTTTTAATTTTAATATTTTATATTTTTCATATAATATTTTTCCACTTTCAATTTCATTTTCATAATTAATTTCACAAAATTTTGTAAATAAACTTAAACCTAAATTTTTTTTTCTATCATTTGATAATAAATTTAAAAATTCTAATATACAATTTGAAATTTTATTTTTTATTAAATCAGAATCAAAATGTTTTTCAGACGAAGTTGTCAAAGTAGAATAATCAATTGTATTATTTTGACCAAACAATATTTTTCTAAAATCTTCAATATTTGAATTTGTTAAAAATCCAATTCGAATTAAATACTCAGAAAAATTTGAAAAAATAGAATCCATAATTTAAAAAAAAATTAAAAATTTAAAAAATAATTATAAATGGAAAACAGTTATTATAAATTGATAGAAAATTTAATAAATCAAGATTATAAAATTAACAATTATGAATTTCATTGTCCTGAATGTTTACAAAATTTTTTATTTGGAATAAAAAATAAAGATAATAAATGATATATTAAATATAAATGTAGAAAAGATCATAATGGAGAAATATTAATTGAAGATTATATAAAAACTCAAAAAAATTCAATTAATAATTTACCTTGTCATTATTGTGCAAATTTAGAAGAATTATATTATTGTTTTGAATGTGAAAATTGTTATTGTAAAAATTGTGAATCAAAACATAAAGAAAAGAATCATGATAAAATATTTAAAAAAGAAGATTATAATAAAATTTGTCCAAAACATTTTAAATATTATAAAGTATATTGTGAAAAATGTAAATTATTATTATGTGAAGAATGTCCTCCTTTTCATACTAAACATGATTTATCAAAAAAATCCATTTATTATGAAAATGAGTTAAATTATTTTAAAGATAAAATTGAAAAAATTGAAAAAGAAAGAAATGAATTTATTAATAAAATTAAAGAAGATAATTTAGAATTAGGAACAAAATTGAAAGAATTTATAATTAAAACTCAATTACAAATTCAATTTATAAAAAGTATTATGAATTCATATAATATTAAAAATAATCAATTTTACAATTATGAGATATATTTAAATTTAAAAAATTTAAAAATAAAAGAACTTAATTCAATAGAAAAATATGAATTTTTAAAAAAAGAATATAATATAATTGATGAATATGAATTAAATATAAATGATAATAATGAAGACCAAGAAATTAATTATTAGTAAATTATATATTTTATATAATAAAAATAGAAATGGGAAAATTAAATATGATTATGGTATATATGAAGGTGAAATTAATAATTATCAAAGAGAAGGAATTGGAAAAATACAATTTAATGATAATTATGTTATTAAAAGAATATTGAATAATGATAAAATTGAAGGATATGAAACATATGATTATAATAATGGAGATAGATATGAAGGAGAATTTAAAAATGATAAAATTGAAGGATATGGAATATTATATTTAAGTAATGGAGATAAATATGAAGGACAATTTAAAAATGATAAAATTGAAGGATGTGGAATATTAAATTTAAATAATGGAGATAGTTATAAAGGAGAATTTAAAAATGATAAAATTGAAGGATGTGGAATTTATTATTTTTATAATGGAAATAAATATGAAGGACAATTTAAAAATGGTAATAGGGAAGGATATGGAATTTTTTATAATTCTAATGGAAGATATGAAGGAAAATTTAAAAATAATATAATTGAAGGTTTCGGAATTTATTATAATAATTATAGAAATAAATATGAAGGAGAATTGAAAAATTTAAAATTTGAAGGATTTGGAATATTTTATTTAAGTAATGGAGATAGATATAAAGGGAAATTTATAAATGGTTATAAAAATGGATATGGAATTTATTATGATAATAATGGAAGATATGAAGGAGAATGGAAAATTAATAGAGAAGGATATGGAATATTATATTTAAGTAATGGAGATAGATATGAAGGACAATTTAAAAATGATAATAGAGAAGGATGTGGAATATTATATTTAAATAATAGAGATATATATGAAGGAGAATTCAAAAAAGGTAAAAAAGAAGGATGTGGAATATTATATTTAAATAATGGAGATAGTTATAAAGGACAATTTAAAAAAGATAAAATTGAAGGATATGGAATATTATATTTAAGTAATGGAGATAGATATGAAGGACAATTTAAAAATGATAAAATTGAAGGATATGGAATTTATTATAATTATAATGGAGATAGATATGAAGGACAATTTAAAAATGATAAAATTGAAGGATATGGAATTTATTATAATCATAATGGAAATAAATATGAAGGAGAATTTAAAAATGGTAATAGAGAAGGATATGGAATTTATTATAATTATAATGGAGATAGATATGAAGGAGAATTTAAAAATGATATGTTCGATGGTAATTGTATTTTTTATTTTCAAAATAAAAAATTATATTCAAAATTTAAAAATAATAAACTTTTGAAAATTATATTAATTAAATAGGAAATTTTAAAAATATTTTGTTAATTATATATAAATTAGGTTAAAAAATTCATTTAAATATTATTTTTCAAATAAACAAATAATTAAAAAAAATAACAACAACGACTAACAAAGAAACTCACATTAATTAATATTTTAGAAAGTGAATAATATGATAATCCATTATCAGAATTAACAAAAAAAAAAAGGAAAAAATGCAAATAATATATCTAAAAAAAAAGATAAAATTTCTGTAAAAATAATAGAGAGAAAGAATATATTTTTAGAATAATTTATAAAAATAAAAATAATTAAAGATAAATTATTTAGTAAAAATCAATGATTGTTGAATAAATTATATAATGAGAATGAAAAAATGGAATGTGATGGATTTTACTAATTATATATCATCAATGATTATAATAATTGATATATTATTAATTTTATTTATTCAATTAATCTTATTCCATTCTTTCAAATCATTTTAAATTTCTTATTTTTGTTGAAATATAATATGTATTTTATTACAACTCCAAAAAACTTATATTTTTCAAATGTTTAAATCAGACTTTCTTTATTATAAACCTAAAACCTTTATATATTTTCGATAAAAACATTATAAGGAAAATTAAATATTAATATTTACAAATTCATTATTTCAAAAAATTATTACTTGATAAATTTTGTTTAAATTAATATTGTATATATAATTTGTTGGATTTAATATTTAATATAATACCAAAATAATTAAATTTAAAAAATATTAAATGATGAACCAAGAATAAAATGTAGATTAGATAAAAGAAAAATAAATTAATTTAAAATAAAAAAATATATCAGATTTATGTTCAAATGTAGAAGAAAATAAATATTGAAATGGAAAAAAAAAATATTTTTATTAAATGCAATAAAGAGATAGAAAAGGAAAAAGAAGAAGAAGGAAATAAAAAAAAATAATCATTAAAAAATCTATTCAATTTAATAAAAATTTTTTTAAATCAAAAAAGAATTTTAGATTATAATAAATTTATAAATTTATTAAAAAAAAATATAATTTAATAACAATTTAAATAATTAAATTAATTAAATAAAAATATAATTCCTTATTTTAATTTCACTAACCCATCAAACCACAAAAAAAAAAATTTAAAATAACATTTAATTTAATAACATTAAACAAAATTTAATTAAAACCAAAAATCTAAATAAAAAAAATATATAAAAAATAGAAAAAAAAAAAGCAAAACTAAAACCAAAATTTTATATTTTAAACAAAACCAAATCCAGTTTTTCCTTCTTTAATAGCAAAAGTAAGTCTCTGATACAAAATTTCTTTACTGGGATAATCAGGTAAATCTAATTGATTAGTACAAGTATGCGCAGTAGGAAGTCGATCAAAATTTTTATCAAAAGACTTAGAAATTTTAAATTTATTAACTCCACCAATTCCTTGTAATCCAGCAAATCCTTCAATAGGAACTTTAGAACTTCCAGTAACAAATTGTAAAAATTCTGTTCTTTCATCATTATCAAAACTTTCAATAATTTCCCAAAAATAAATAATAATATTAGAATTTTCATTATAATTTTCATAAACAGTATTTAATTTCCAATCATTAATATCAATAGTAGGTAAACCACTTATTACTAATTCTAATTCCCTATGATTAAATATAGAAATAATTTTCTGTGGTATAATTTCATAAAATCCTTTTAAAAAAGCATCCATTTGATTTTTAATTGTATAATATAAACGAGAAGAACTTAATTTTTGTACATAATCAAATTTATTTTCTTCAGTAACATCAATATTTCTTCCATTTTCAATTAAATCAATAACTTCAATTTGACCTAAATTTTCATGAGTATAAGAATAAGTTAAATAAGTATTAATTTCATTTAAATTATTATCAAGTAACCATTTTAAATTATTATAAAATTCAGGATCATAATCTTCCATATCATGATAAGTTAAAGGAGTACAAGTAATTAATTTATAGAAAGTTCTAGTAAAATAACAATCAATCATTAAACCATCATAAATTGCTTTTGCAATAATTCTTCCTATAAAAGTAAATTGATCTAAATGTTCTTCATTATATTTTCCACTATCAGGATTAATTGTTAAAGTTGTATTATTTTTAGCAAGAGTAAATAACATATAACCAGGATTAAACATTTCTTTTGATAATAAAGTTAACCATTCTCTTTTTACGCCACCTGCATCAATTGCTTCTTCGCCATTAAAATGTATTGTTAATTTACCTCTTATTTCTTCTGGACTTTTATAACGTAATTGTGCATATGAATCACGAAATAATGTATTTCTTCTTATATTTATATTTAAATGACCACGTGATGCATTTAATTTCTTTAATTCTAATTTTAAATACTTTTTTTTATTTTCTAAATCTAAGAAATTTGATATTTTTATTAGTAATTCATTTGGAAACATTTTTGGATAACGATATAATATTAAATTTATTACTTTTTTATTTTTCTCACAGAAATGATAAAAAAATTCAACGAAAGAAAATGAATAAAATGGATTATTTGAATTTGGAGATAATTGAATTAAAGTGTTTTTTTGAGGAGTCTTATGAGGTGTTGTTTTATATTCTTTTTCTACTATGAATATATTTCCATTTTTATTTATATCATTTCCATCTGATAAAAATTGCAAATGTGATAAAGTTATAAATGCTTCTAAATAAGGAATTAAACGATTTAATTTTGGTACTATTGTTTTTTGAGATTCTTTTAATATTTTACTTATTTCAAATAAAAGTTTATCTAAATTTTCCCAACATTTAAAAAGTAAATCATTTATTTTTTTTATAAATATTTTTAATTCATTTTGTAATTCTTTTCTTATTGATATTATTTTATTTATTGAATCTTTATTATCATTTGGTTTTTTTTTTATTTGTTTATCATTATATTTTTTATTAATTGTATCATTAAGTGAATTTACTAATTTAACAAATTTAAATAAAATTATTTCTGGTAAAGGATTTCCATATAAATTAATATCAATTTTTTCATGAGTGAAAAAATTATCCATTTCTTTTCTAACTGAATTATTTAATTTTTCAATATGTTTTAATAAAACAGAAAGTAATAATTTATAAAAAGTATTATCTTGTATCATTTCACATAAAAGTCCAGTTGGATTATTTGAACGAATTCCTTTATTTAATTGTAATTCTATTCCAAAATTATAATATAATTCTATTACTTTTTCTATTGTTTTTGATGATATATGTAATGTATTATCATAATTTTTTATTATGTTATTATCTTTTTTATCTTGTTCTTTTTCTTTTTCTTTATTAAAAAAACTTTTAGTTATTGTTGTAAATATTTTTATTGCAAATATTTTTTTTATATCACTTTTACTATTTCCTAACATTAAACATAATAAATTACTAAAAACATTTTCACCATCTTCAAATTTAATTTTTAAAAAATCTCTTATTGAAGAAGCATTTTTAGTAATAGAATAAACTTTTTTATTTTGTAATGAAACATATTCTCCTTTTTCATTATAAGTTGTTTGGAAAAATAATTTTTTCATTTCTTTTTGATAATTAATACTAAAATTTTGAATAAATTGTTCATAATCATGGAAAAAGTAATCTTCATGTAATTTCATTTCAATAAAAATTTCATTTAAATTTCTAATTAAAGAATTTTTACTAAAAATTTCTTTTTTATTAATTAATTCATTTATTTTCATAGAATCACAAATCCATAAAATAAATAATAAATCTAAAATTTTATGTCTTAAATGAACATTTTGAATTAATTGATTTAATAAAATCCAATATTGATTATTAATTAATCTATATCTTGGTTGAGAATCACAAATAAATTTAATATTAAATATTAAAATATTTTCAATAAAATCATCATCAAATAAATTTAAAATATAACTTGAATGTTCTTTATTATGTTTTAATTGAATTAAAATATCTTCAATTTTAAAATTAAATTTTTGTAATTTAATTCCTTTTTTCTTATTTTGTTTATTATTTTGATTTAATGAAATTCTACCTTCTAATTCTCTTGGAATAAAATAATATCTTTCATATCTTTCAATTGCTCTATTATATTCTTCTCTTAAAATTGGACTTAAATGAGGAACTAATCCGGGATCTAAATTAATTAATATATCTTCTCTTAATTCTGGCGGACATCCATCTAAAAATTGACTATCTATTTCTATATTGTCTGATTGTTCATTGTCTAATAAAATATTTTCAAAATTAAAATCATTTTGAAAAAAATTATTGTTATTGTTATTATTATTGTTTGAATTATTATTATTATTTGAATTGTTATTATTATTATTTGAATTGTTGTTATTATTTAAATTGTTATTATCATTGTTGTTGTTTGCAGAAATTGATTGATTTTCTGGGTTTTGATTTTTTGGAATTTTTTTATTTGATTGACTTTCTGAACTTTTTTTTTCTAAAATATTTGAAGTTTTTGAATTTTTTAAACTATATTCAGATTCATTTTCTAAATTATTAATATCTGAATTTTTTCTATCTTCAATTAAATTATTTTCATTTTCTATATTTAAATTATTATTATTTTCATCTTCAATATTTAAATTATTATTTTCTTTTTCTATATTTAAATTATTATTGTCTTTTTCTACATTTAAATTATTATTATTATCATCATCAATATTTAAATTATTATTATTCTCATCTTCAATATTTAAATTATTATTATCTTCTAAATTTAAATTATTATTATCTTCTATATTTAAATTATTATTTTCATTTTTATTTTTATTTTCAGAATTACTTTTTATATTACTATTATCATTACTTTCAGGATTATTTTCCGGTTTTTCAATTGTATCATATAATGATAAAATATTTGGATAATCAATTCCTAATTCATCTTGTATTTTTTTAAATATAATTTTATCTTTTTCTTTTTCACTTTTATCAGATTTATCTTTTATATTATCATTTTTTTTAGGAGAATCTTTTTTTGAATTTTTTTTTTCTTCTTTTTCAACTACAATAAAATCACCTTTAATTAAATTATTTTTAATAACAGAAATTAAATTTTTTTCAATTGTTTTTTCTTCATTTCCAGAAATATTAAAAAAAGAATTAACAATATCTGCACATTTAGTATAAATTTCTTTATTAAAATGATTAATAATTTTTTCTTGATAACCAGTTAAAACAAAATTTAAATTTCTTTTATTTTTATTTAAAGTACTAGGAAATAAATATTTATATAAAAAAACATTTGTTAATTTTTCAACATAACTTTTATTAATTTTATTATAAACACTAATAACAGTATTAGTATGATAAAATTCAAAAAGTGAATTATTATTATTATTAATTTTAGAAATTAAAAAAGGAAAAGTTAAAGTTTCTTCAAAATAAATATTAATATCATTTTTAATATTATTAGAATTTTCATTTTTTTCAAAAAAAGGATTATAAAATAAAACTTCATCTTCTCTTAAATTATAATTAAAATTTCCATTATTAAAAAACATATTATTGTTATCATTACCTAAAAGAACAATATCATTATTTCCCATAATTAAATTACCAAATCTTCTTATTTCATCATTTTGATCTTCATTATTATTATTATTAGAAATAATACTTTCTGAATTATTATTATAATTATTAATATTATAATCACCTTCAAAATGAATTGCAATTTCATTATTAACTATATTAAAATTATCTTCTTCTTCATTTTCATCTTGTTCTTGTTGTAAATTTTCTTCTTCATCATCATAAAATTCATCTTCTTCAAATTCTTCTTCTTCTTCATTTATTTCATTTTGTTCTTCATTTTCATCTTGTAAAACATTTATAATTTGATTATTTTCTGATATGGAACTTTCTTCAGAATCACTTATATTATTATTATTATTATTTTCATATTCTTCACTATAATCTTCATCAATATCTTCACTACTTGTTTCTGAATAATACATTTCTTCTTCATTTTCTTCTATTTCTTCATTTTCATTTTCTTCTATTTCTTCATTTTCATTTTCTTCCATTTCTTCATCTTCATTTTCATTTATTAATTCAATTGAATATTGTTCTTCATTTGAATTATTTGAATTATTATTTGAATTATTTAAAATTGTTGTTGCTTTTTTAAAACGAGAATTTATTCTTATAAATTTAAATACTTCACTTAAATACATTGAACTTAAAATATGATAAGGTGAATTTAATGTATTTATATTCATTTTTTTCATTATTATACATATATTTTTTATTATATCATATTCTTTTGAAAAAACTAATTTTGCTATTTCAAAAGGATTATATTGAGAATATATGTCACTTTCTTCATAAAATTCTGTTAATGAATATAAAATAAATATACTATTTTTATATAATATTATACTTTTATTTAATGGTGCATTTGGATTAAATGAAATTTGATTAAAATCATTTAAATTTTTTTTCATTATTTCATTTATAATTGAATTTATTTCATTTAATATTTTTTTCCTACATTTATTTACTAAAAATATTTCATCTTCATTCATATTTCTTCTTTTATAACATAAACTTTGAGTAAAAAATGATATTATATTACTATTTCTAAATGCTTCATAAATACTTTGATGTGAGTTTGGTATTGAAGAACATTTTTTTGTACATTCATCTTTTTCTCTACTTAAATTTTCTAATATTTCATTATTTGAATTTATATGTGATGGAACAATTATTGAATTATGATAATAATTCAAAGTATAAAAAATATTATGAATTAAATAACTTATAAAAGATACTTTTTTACTATTATGATATTTTAATAATATTGATATTAAAGAAGGAAAAGAATGAATTAATGACATTAAAGAAATTAAAGATGTATCAATATCAATTATATATTTTCTAAAATTAGGATTTTTTACTTTTGAATCAATTTCTTTTTCTAAATCTGAATTTGTTTTCCAAATATGTTTAATTAAAGTATTTACAATATAAACATTTGATTCTGTAAAAATTTTATTTATTTTTGACATTTGATCTTCTGTTTTTTTCTTTGATGATAAATTACTTTTTATATTTGTAGTAATAATATTATTTCCACTTTTATTTTTTGGTGAAAGTGGTTCATTGGGTAAATTATTGTTTTTATTATTATTTAAATTATTTATTATTTCATTTTCATTAAATTTTGGTCTTAATTCTTCATTTATTAAATTTACTGATTTTAAATATTCATCTTTTAATCTTAAAATATAATTTTTTTTCTTATCTTCATCTTCTCTTTCAATAATAGTAAAAATTTTCTTAATTGTATTTTCAAAAATTTCTGGATCAACATTTACAAATTCAGAACATAAATCAATAAAATCATTTAAATCAACTTCATTATTTTCATCATTTATATTTGCAATAATATATCTTATTACACCTTCTAATAAATTTGAATGAGATTTTTCATTAAAGAATATTTTATAAATAAATAATTTAAAACATTCATCTAAAGTTACTAAATATTTAAATTTATTTTGAAAAAAGTTTGGAAATATTTTATTATCATTATATTTTAATTTTAAAATCTTTATTAATAAACCTTTTTTCATTATATAATCATTTATTAAATTATTATCATTTTCTTTTTCATTAAAACATTGAGTTATTGTTCTTAAAACAATAATTAATATTTGTTCATTAATATATTTTGAATTTTCTTCATCTAATAAATTTAAAAATTTATCTAAATATTCTTTTTTCTTTTCTTTTAATTGTAAATTTGGAATGTGTGAAAAAGAAAAATGTAAAAAAAAGTAAGTTTCAAATAAAATTTTTTGTATTAAAAGAATTGTGTTTTTATCATTTGTTTTAATTGATGAAAATTTTTCAATATCATTTAAATTTTTTTCTATTAATTTTTGATTTTGTATAAACTCAATTAATTTTTTTAATTTTTCTTCATTATCTTTATCATGTTTATTTTTTTCTTTACAAATTAAATAATTAAATAACATTTTATTTTTATAAATATCTTCTTTTTTTTCTAAATTTTCTTCATTAATTTGAATTGAATTTAAATAAGGAATAATTGTTGCTTCATTTAATAATTCTTTAAATCTATATTCAATATTCATTTTTCTTAAATTTAAAATTCTAATTTCTGAAATAGAATCTTCATTCATTTTTTCAATTAATATTTTCAAATTTTTCATATAATTTTCTATTGAATAATTATTTCTATTTTCATTTATTTTTATTTCATTTTCATCAAAATCAATTTCCATATTATCATTATTTTTTTTTTCCATTTGGCGATTTTTTGGTATTAAAGGTAATTCTGATATTTTTGCTAATAATGGATTTAATTTTGTTTCTATTTTATCATTATCATATTCAATTTCATTTTCATTATTTTCATCATTATCATTTCCTTCTTCAATAACATGAATATCATCATTATTTTCATTATTATTTTCTATATTCATATTATTATTTTCATTATTATTTTCAATATTCATATTATTATTTTCATTATTATTTTCTATATTCATATTATTATTTTCATTATTATTTTCGATATTCATATTATTATTATTTTCAATATTCAAATTATCATCAATATTCATTTTTTCTTCTTCTTCTTCTTCTTCTTTTTCTTCTTCTTTTTTTTCTTCTTTTTTTTCTTCTTCTTTTTTTTCTTCTTCTTTTTTTTCTTCTTTTTTTTCTTCTTCATTTTTCACTTTTTCTTTTTCTTTTTTTTCTAAATCTTCATTTTTTTTGGCTAAATCAACAATAATATCATCTTTTTTAGTAATACCTTCTTGTAAACATTGTATAATAGCCCAATTTTTAAATCCAACTTGTTCAATTTCTTTAATTCTAATAACTTCATTAGTTTTATTTAAATTTCCATCAATTAAATTTTTATAACCGATTAAACTTTTATCAATAATATTAAAAATATTTTGATAAAAAGAATAACAAAACATTTCTAAATCTTTATAAATATTTAAATTATTATCAGAAATAAAAACATCAATTAAATCATTTAAAACAATAAATTTGACATAAACACTTAATTCATATTGTAAATTAAAATTACTAACAAATTCACCTTCTCTTAATAAAATTAAATAAAAACCTTCTTGTTTTTCAAATTCATAATCCATTAAAGAAAGAATTAAAGATGAAATAATATTCCATAAATTTTTTATAAGAAGTAATATAATTAAAGGAGCTTTTTCATTATTTTTATTTAAATTTTTACTTAATTCAATTATATCTTTACATATTTTAAATAAAATTTTACAACCACCATATTTAATAAAATAAAAAATAACAAAACAAGAAAAATTTTTCCCTCTAATTATAGCATTAAAATTATTAAGTATGCAAATATATTTTATTAACATATTAACATCATCATTTTTTTCTTTACAATTTTTTCTAATTTTATTTATAATTTCACATAATTCAAAAGATAAATTCATATAAATTTCTAAAGTTTCAATATCATTTTCTTTAATATCATATAAACCTTTTGATTTAATTTTTTTTCCAGTAGAAACAAAAAAATCTAAAATAGGTAAATTAAATAATAATAATTTAGTTTCAGAATCAATTAATTCTCCATAATAAGGATTTTGTCTTTCAATAATTTCAACTCTTAAATTTTTAGTAAAATCAATTGGAAAAAGAATATCATTATAATTATTTTCATCAATTATTATTAATTTTGGATTAACTACTTGACTTAAATTTTGACATAAAAAATCTTGAGAATTTTTAACGAGTAAATCACGAAGTGTATTATTTATTCGTAGAGATAAAAATTTAAAATTATATTTTTGATTTATTATTAATATACAATCATTTATTGGTGCCATATAAATTGATAAATTTGATTGATTTTCTATTAATATTGTTATCATTTTTGATATTTGTAAACTTAAATTTAATATTTTTGATTTGTCTTTTAAATCAAGAAATATTTTTTTTGAACTAAATTCCATTACTTTAATTAATGAAGATAATATTTTTACTTTTTGAATTTGAGATAAATTATTTTCATTTGATTCAAGTTCAGATATTATATTATTGAATTTTTCACTTATTTTATTTATAAAAGAATTTGGATCAATTGAACCAATTGTTTTAACAATAACACTATTTAATATAGTAGTATTAAAATAAAGTAATGAAGTTAAATTAAATATTGTATCATAAAAATTATTCATAACTTGAACTATGTTAACTTTTACTTTATTTTCTAAAAATATTTTATCTTCATTTGACATTGACATAAAAAATTGTGACATTAATTGAAAATATTTAGAAACTTTATAAGAAACTTGATTTGGTTTTAAAGAATCTTGAATAATAATTTTTGTATTAAAAATTATTTGTTGAATATCAATAATTAAATCATTAACTTTATCATAAAAGTGAATTAAAACATCATTTATATCTTCAATTCTAACAAATGCAATATAAGGAGAATAAAATTCTTCTTCTAATAATTCATTAACACTTAATAAATCATAATGAATAAAGTCATTAATATTACTGTTTAAATTATTAAAAATTTTATCAATTAATTTTTTTGTTTTGTCATCTTTTAATAAATAATTTTTCCCTTCTTGATGAAGTGATATTGTATATAACATTTGAAAAATTAAATTTAAACAACCATTCATTTTTGGAATTCCTTTTTGAAATAAATTAAATAAAGTATTCATATATCCTTTATTAATATATTGTGGAATTTTTGAAGGATAATAATTAAAAACTTTAATTTCAAATTCAACACAACAAAAAAGTAATAAATTATAATATTCATTATTTATCATATTATCATTTTCTAAAACATTACTTACAATATCCATTAAAGGTTCTTCTAAATTTCTTAATTGATTTAATGTAGTATTTTGTTCAAATATTTTATATAATATTTTAAATAATTTTGATATTAAAGTTGTTCTTTCTAAAATTGAAGGAGGATGAAAATTAACATTTTTATCTAAATAACTCAACTCATTTTCAGATATAAAAATATTATTTAATTCATATTTTAATCTTGGTAAAATTAAACCATTTAAAGTTGGTTCATCAATAATTCTTTTTTTTTTTAAAGAATAAATCACATTATCAAGTCTATATGGATAAATATTATTTTTAGGAACTTCTAATACTTTATTTAAAAAATAAACTGGAATTTCTTTAAAAGAAGAAGTTTTATATAAAAATACAACAACAGAATTAAAAAAATTTTGATTAATTGATTCTTCATAATTTAAAACTTCAAAATTATTTTCATTTTGATGTGTTAAATCACTTAAAATTGAATGAAATAAACCATTTTGAAATAATATACTTTCATATCCATCTAAATTATTCATAAAACTAATACAAGAATTTAAAAATATTATTTTCATATCTAAACTATTTTTAGAAGTAATTATTGATAAAACATCTTTTAAATATTTTTCTATATAATATTCTGTTATTATTATTGCTTGTTTTTTTCTCTTTTGTGTAAATGTAATATAAAAGTTTATCATTGTTAAAACAAATTTTGATATTTCTCTCATTTTTATTTCTGAATTATCTTTTGATGTTATTAATTCTGAAATTAAAGTTAAATATGAATTTATCATCATTGTATAATATTTTTCTTCTTTTAATAAATATTTATTTACTGAATTATTATATTTTGAATAATCAGTATCTAAACTTTTTTCATAATACTTTGTATAATATTCATATTCAAATTGATTATTAGGAAAATTTAATATTGAATTATAAGATTTTTTCTCTTCAATAATAATTTTAAATAAATTATAAGGTTCAATTTCTTTAATAAATCTTTCTTTATTTTCAATTCTTTGATTTTTTTCAATTAAAACTTTTTTCCAATCTTTTTGTATTGTTTTTAATAAATATTCCATATCTAAAATATTCTTTTCAGAAATATTAAAATTATTATTTAAAAGAATATCAATTAATATTTGTCTAAAAGGAACAAGTACATTTCCAAAATCTTCAAAATCCATAAAACAAGTATGCATTGATTTTTTAATATCAGCAAAACAAGAATAAATATCTAAGATTTCATTTTTTAAATGAATATTAAATGTTTTAAAAAATATTTCTTGTAAATTATCAAATGATGAGAAAATATCTTTATTAAGACAATTGTTTAAAATTAATTTTAAAAAAGTTAAGATTTGTAATATTTTTTCTTCTGTTTTAACTTCATTTAGTTCATTTTTATATTTTATTAAAAGATCATCAATGTAATTTAAGATATCATAAAAAGACCATAAAGATAATTTTGGTAAATCCCAATATTTAATAGAGGAAATTTTTGCTATGAATAAATCTTCTTTTTGTAAAGTTGATTCAATTTCTGAAATAAATTTTCCTACTAAAGATTTAGGCTCATAAAATTTATCATCATAATGAAAAACAATAAGTTCTTTTAAAATCCTCATTTTATTAAATTAAGATAAATTTAAAAGTAAATATATAATTATATATAGTTTTAATTTTAGTTAAAATAGATAAAAAATAAAAAAGAATTTTTGAGAATTTCTAGATTTTAATAAAAAATAATATTTAAAATTAAAATTAATAATATTAAAAATTACTATTTAAATTTAAGACAAATTTTTTTCTTGAACAAATTGATACCATTTTTTTAAATATTCATTATTTTTAACGTAATTTTCATTTCCAATAACAATTAAACCAAATTTTGCTCTTGTTAATAAGAAATTAACTTTTCTATAATCATTAATATAATTAAATTTTCCAGAATCAGAATTTTTAACTAAAGAAATAATAATAATATCTTTTTCAATTCCTTGAAATGCTTCAATTAAATCAATACAAATATTATTTTCATAAATTTTATTATCATAAAGAGCTTTTTTAATTCTTTTAACTTGAGAATAATAAGGAGAAATAATTCCAATACTTTTATCATTAATTTCATTTGATATTTTATTTACAATATTTAAAACTTTATTAATTTCAAATTCATTATAAATTGAATTTAATTTTTGATCAAATTGTTCATTTCCATTTATATTGATAAACATAATATTATAATTTGGATTTGGAAATTTTATTTTTTGTAAAATTCTCCATTCATTACTTATTCCAGAAATAATTTTATTATCATAAAATTCTCTACTTGAAAATTCAAATAATGAACTATGCATTCTATATTGAGTATCTAAAATACAAGAATTAATTTGAAAATCATATAATCTTTCAAATAAACTTTTATTTAATCCTAATTTATTAGATTCATTTGAATAAATATTTGGCATTAATTGTTTAATATCTCCAATTAAAACTAATTGTTTACAATTATGAATTAAAGGAATTATTGAATTTAATTCATTACTTTGATTACTTTCATCAATAATTACAAAAGGAAATGAAATTAATTTAAATAAATTATTTGAACTATCAAAATTTGTACATAAAACAACTTGAGAATTTGAAATATTAGATTTAATTTTTTCAAAATTTAAATCAAAATTATCTTTTGAATTGAATTTATAAATTGAAATATTGTCTTTTTGTTTTAAAAGGGAATAGATATTATTAATTGAATAATTATTTTCAGAACAAAATAAAATTTTTTGTCTTTGTTCTTGAGTTTTTAAATTTTGTAATCTAATATATTCACATATTATTTCTACACAAGTTAAACTTTTTCCAGTCCCAGGTGCACCTAAAATTAAAGTTAATCTTTCAGTTAAACTTTTTTGAATTGCATTAATTTGACTTTTATTAAGTGATTCATTTAAAAATTTATATCCTGAAGGTAAATCTATTATTTTTTTAGATGCTAATTTTCTTAATAAATTCCCATCATATGATAAAGTAAATGAACCTATTATTATTTGTTTTAATTCATTTGAAATTATGTCATTATAGTTTATACAAAATGATTTAAATGATTCTAATGTTTTTTCATATAAAAATAAATTGAATAATTTTTGAATTTTTACATTTTCTATTTTTATTTGAGATGAATTTTTTGAAAATAACTTCTTTAAATTTATAGATAAGTCATTATTAATTTTTGATATTATACCAATTTCTTTTTTATTATTTTTATTAAATTCAATTGTTATTAATTCATTGCCAGAAATATATTTTGATTTTTTGTCTGTTATAATTTTTTTGATATAATGAATATTTGATAATGGATAAAAAATATAATTTTCTTTTCCAAAATTTGAACTTGTTATTTGTAAATTTCCATTTATTTCAATTAATTCTATTAAATTTAAGTTAGGATTTATTTCGTTTTTATATAAGTGATATAAAGTTTCTAATATTTCAATGTGATAAATTTTTTTGAAATTAGAATAATAATCATTAAAAGTTATTTCTTCATTGGCAAAATTTACATTTTTGAAAAATACATTTATTAAATCTGAAATTTTTTTCCATGAATTAATATAAGGAATTGAATAAATAAAACTATCTAAAATTTCTTTTTTAATTTCTTGATTAATAAATTCAGAATTTGATTTTGAAAATAAAATATTTAAAATCTCTTCTAAATTATCTTTATCTCCTTTTATTAAATACTGATACCAAATAAAAGAAATATCATTCCATTCTAATTTATTTTTTAATAATTCACATAAATTTTTAATTGTCTTTAATATTTTTTCACTATCTTCAATTTTTGATTCTAATAAAATTTTTGAATTTAATTGAACTTTTTTAATATCTTCATCAATTTCTTTATTTTTCTGCATCTGTTTATAATAATTATCTCTAATATCTTTTTCTAATAAAACAAATGGTAAATTTTTTTTATTATTTAAATTATCATTTTCATCTTCTTTAACAACATTTCCATTATTATTATTATAATGATTATTATAATGATTATTATTATTATTATTGTTATTAGTATTGTTATTAGTATTATTGTTATTATAATAATTGGAATTATTGTTATTGTTATTATTATTTTTAATATTTTTATTCTTTTCTTGCAAAATTTTATTAATACATTGCATTTGAGAATCATCAATATTAACAATTAAATCTTTTTCAATTAATTGATCAATAATTTGACTTAAAGCATTTTTTCTTGCATCTTTTTTATTTTTTCCTACACCATGACCAATAAATTTATCTTTAAAAATACCAGAAAAATTTTCTAATTCTAATTTAACTGAAAATTGAGTATTTTTTATTATTTGAATTGCTTCAACTGTATTTAATTTTGATCCTGTTCTTTGAATATATTCATTAAATCCTGAATAATTTTTCTTTTCCCAAAATTGTTTTAATGCATATGACTGTTCTTTTGTTATTCTATCATATATTTTTACTGATTTTTTTGTTGGTGGTTCTATTATTTTGTCTGGACGTTCAGTTTTTCTATTTAACATTCTTTCTTGTTTTAGTTTTGATTTTTTATATATTATTTTTCAGTTTAATTTTAGCATTTTATATATTTTTTTGAGCCAAAAATTAAAAAATTTTCACACTATCAAATTTTAAAATATTATTATCATTTTTTATTTTTTAATTTTTTGTATTATTTTTTTAAAATAAAATAAATAATAAATTTTTAAATTTAATATTCCCTATTTTAATCTTTATTTTAAAAAAATTCCCAAAAAAAAATTATTAAAACTCATAATATAAAATATTATTAATAAATTTCATTAATTTTCTTTATTTACAAATTATGATTTAAAGTATTAGTTATTTTTTATATTATTTTATAAATTATAAATATTATATAATAAATTATTTATTAAGATATTAAATTAAATTTTATAGATTTAATATTAATTAAAAGAATATTTTTAATTGTTAAAAAATTTGCAAAGTACTATAAAACAAAGAAATAATAAATAAAATAATAAAATAAAAAAATAAAAAAAATGCATTTATACCCAATCTACTCTTCTCGTAAAACTAAATCTGAAAAAAAAGTAATAAATTATACATCAAGACTTCCATTAAAATATACTCAATCAGATTTAGGCTCAAAATTAATAACTATACAATTAAATTCTCAAAAAAAAAATAAATCATCATATAAAGATTTTCACAGAGATTATCTTTTAAAAAAAATAAGAACATTACGTCCAAAATTATCAATTGATACAGAAGATAACATTAAAACAATAACTTCAAGTGATTTTTTTTTAACAAAAATAGAGAAAAAATATAATCAAACAACAACAACTTTTTTTTCTTCAAAATCACCTCAATTAAGTGAAAGAAATAATAAAACAATAGAAAATTTAAAAAGTAATTCTAATTCAAATAAAGTTATTTTTCAAGATAATAATTATTATCCTTCAATTAATTATAAAGTTCCTTTTAAATTTAATAGAAATATAAATAAATGCTTAAACAAAGTTAATGGGAGAAATCATAAAAAACTATTTTTATCTGAATTTAATGAAAGAGTTAAAACTTCTTTTTTAAATAATATAAATAAAGAAACTTTATTAAAAAGATTTAAAAATATGAAAGAAAATAAAGATAATCAAATTGAAGAAATAAATATGAAAATTTTTATTATAGAAGATATGAAAATTAAATTAGAAACTTTTATTGATAATTTATTTCAATATGTTAGATTTTTATATTCTGAAATAAAAAAACAAAAAAGTATTATTAATCAATTATTATCATATGAAAATGATTTACAAATAGAAAAATTTAGTCTAATTAAAAGAATTAAAAAAGCAACAAAATTATTAGATTTATATAAACAATATAAAATATTTTTAATTTTAGTAAAATATAAAAAAACAAAATTAACAGAAATTCCAGAAAATGAATTAAAAAAATATGGAATGGAATTTAAAAAACTTGAATCATCAAATTCTTTAATGTCACATAAACAATCAATAAAATTTATAAAAAATAAAAATTCAAAAAGAAAAAATTCAATATTTTCAATTTTAAAAACTATTCCTTCAAAAAAAAAGAAAAAAAGAAGATCAAGTATAGATTCATTAAAATTTATATCTCCAAAACCAACAAAAAGAAAAAGTGTTTTTGATACTAATGGAATAATATTTACTAATATAAATCAAAATAATAATAATATTCCTATTTTTGATTCTACTGAAGAATTTATTTATAAAATGAATTATTTAGAAAATGAAGTTAGAGAACTTTTTATTGATTTTAGTGAAATGAAATATAATGATAAAGAATTATATAAAGAAAAAGATTCTATTAAAGAATATGATAATAAAGAAGAAAAAGTTAATATTGAAATATATGAAAAAAATATAAAAGAATTATACTTAATTAAAGAAGAAAATAGAATTTTGAATATTAAATATAATAATTTAATTCAATCATATACAGAAAGAAATTTTGGGAAAAAAATATTTTTGAAAATTAAAAAATGTCTTTTATCACTTCCAATAAATATTGAAATAGATTTTAATATTGTTAATTTTTATAATTTAATAAATTCTAATACTTATACTGTAATGGTACATGGAAAAAAATATAATAAAAGTATTTTTGGTTTAAGTATTTTAGAAATGATTTTAATTCATTATGAAACAATTATAAAAAGATTAATTTGTGATTATAAAATAAAAATTATTTATGATAAATTAATTAGTGATTTACAAAAACAAAAAAGAATTGAAAAAAATAAAGAATTAAAAATGAAGAGAAATATGAAATTTGAAGAACTTAGTCAAAAAATTATGATGAAAAGTCAAAGAATTTTTTTCCCTGCTCGGAAAATTGATATTTATGAAAACTTACTTATTAGAAATAGAGTTGAAAAAGAAGAAGAAATTAAAAGATTGAAAAATATGAAAAAGAAAAAAGATAATCAATATGAAGAATGGATAGTATATTAAATATAATTTTTTTTATTTTATTTTTTCTATTTTGTGATGATGTATATAATATTTAAGGTTAAAAAAAATAATATATATTTTTTATAATTGAAAATATCTTGATTTGCTTTTAAATATATTATGAATATTTTTATTTTAAATGATATTCTTTTTAATGATAAAATCTTTTATGTTAAATATTAATATAAAATGAATTTGAAAAAAAATTTAATATTAAAAATATATACTAAATATTACATAATTAAAATTATTAATAAAAACATAAAAAAAAATTAAATAAAAAAAATCCAAAAAATTAAATATACATAATCCTCAATCAATATAAAAAAAAAAATATAATAAAACATGAAAAAAAAAATAAAATAAAACAAAAAAAAAAAAAAATAAAAAATTAATTAATAAACCATAACTTAAAATGCAAAAAATCCGTGATTTCCATTTTGAAAAAGAGCCAATAGAAAACAATGGTAAATACAGTATTCATCCATTAACAAAAGAAGGATTTCGTGTATATATATCACCAAAATCCTACAATTATCATTTTTTACATGAGAATGGGGATGATCCAAACATTGCAAATAAATTAATGCAAGAAGTAAGAAGAGAAGTTGATGAAGAAAGAAGACAAGCTTTATTAATGGAAGGAGGAGGTGTAAATTATAATGTAAGTGAATCAGGTGACAATGAAATTGTTAATAATAGTAATTGTAATAAAAAAAAAAAAAAAGGAGAAAATTTTATTGGTGATTATTATCAAGTTACTTATACTAGTAAAAAAACTTCAAAAAATCCTTATTTAGAAAAAAAAAAAAATGTTAAAGGAAATTTTCATAAAAAAAATGATAATAAAGGATTAACTGTTGGAAAAAAAAGTGGAAATAAATTAGTTCAATGTGAAAATGGAATTAAAAGTAATATGCCTAGTATTACTAATGTTAATGCTGGAAGAGGAATTTTAAAAGATTATCCTGCTCCTCATATTAATTAAAGTTTATTTTGAAGGTTAAAAATTAATATTGTTTTTGGATTTTTTTTTTTTTAAGTTTTTTGTTTTTTTTAAATTAGTTTTTTATTTTTTTTGAGATTTGATGGTTTTATTTTAATATGATATTTTTTTTATAATAAATATTTTAATGATAATTTTGATAATTAATTTGTTTTTATATCAATCATTTATTTTATTTTTTAAAATATAAATTAAAACAAGAAATAAATAATGAATTTAAAAAGGAAATATTGAATGTTATATATTTTTTCAAATTGTTTTAATGCATATTTAAAGGAAGAATAATTTATAATGTCTTATATTATGTTTTCTTACTCTTTTTTTTATCTTTCTAATTTAGGTGTATCATATAAAAATAAAAAGTTAAAGATTTAGAAATTAATTTTTTCAAATAATTTAAATTTTTTTTATTTTTATAATGATAATATAAATCAATGAATTATTATAGAAGAAAATAAGAAAAAAAATAAAAAAGATAAATGAAAGTAAAAATTTGCTTTAGTTTTAATGAAATAATATAGAAACTTTAATTTTAAATATTATACAATCTTCTTTTAATTAATAAAAGTTAAGTAATTAATAATTATTATTTAATGAAAAACGTTATTTAAATAAAAAAATAAAAAACAAATTTATTCCATAATAATTTAATATTATATTAAATGAAGATGAAATGAATAGAAAAAATAAATCCAAAATAAATAGAATATTCAAAATTAAAAAATCAAAGCAAAAAAGAATTAATGAATAATTTAAAATAAGAAATATAAAATATAATCAGGTATAAATGAACAAAAAAATTGTTAGAATATAAAAAACATGATAATTCTAAAAATAAAAATTTTTAACAATTAGAAAAATTGAATTAAATATTTTATTAAAACCAATAAATTTAAAATTCTTTTATATATTTTTTTTTATTATTGTTTATTATTTTAAAATAAACATTATTTTTAATTAAATACTAATATATTTATTATCATTTTATTTATGAAATAATAATTAAATGAAAAAATATAAAAAATTCAAAATTCAATAAAATAAAAGAAATAATTATATTTAAAAAAAATAAAAATGTTTTAAACAATTATTCATAATCATTATTATAAATTAAATTTTTAGAAAAACCAAAACTATTACAATCAATTTCATAGGAAGGGGTAGGTAAACCATCTTTCCCAGAATTAATATCAAAATCATTTCCATCAATATTAATTTTTTTAGGAGTTAAAAAAATTTTAAAAAAAAAACTTCCGGATTTAGTTTTTTGAACAACAACATCATCTTGATTTAATTCAACAACACAATCTTTACAATTTTCTATATTTAAATCTTCTGTTATTTCATTTTCTTTTACTATTCTAACCTTTCCTTTATTTTGAAATGAATAAAATATTTTATTTTGATTATATAAAAAATTGTCATTTCTTTTTATTAAAGAATAATAATCTCCTAATAAAACATACACTGAAGCTAATGTTAAATTTTGAATTTCTACATTTGTATATTTATAATTTGATGATTCAAGTGAAATAAAATTTAAGTTTCTAATTAAATTTGTTTTTTTTTGATTTATTGGAATAGTAAAATTAAAAAATATTAATAAAATAACTGATAATGATATAGTTGAGATAAAAAATATTTTTTTTGAATTTAATAATTTATTATTATTCTTTATTTCTATTTTTGATTGAAATACTTTATTTTTACATTCATCACATATTTTATTTTCTAATATATTTTTTAATTCCTTTATTTCTGATTTTAAATTAATATTTTCTTTTATTAAATGATTTAATAATTCTTTTTTCCTTTGTCTTGCCCTTTTGGCACTTTCTGCATTTTTTTTTAATTTATTTTTTTTTTTTATTTCATCTTCATTTAATGAAATAAAATTAGTTTCAAATGGATTTGTTTTAATTTTTTTATTTAAAAAATCTTCTTTAAAAATTTCATTTTCATATGAATTTTTTTTTTCTAATGTTAAATGAGATTGTATATTATCAAAATCAAAATTATAATATTCATTAAATTGAAAAGAATCAATGACTTCATTTTCATTTTCCATCTTGAAAAAAATATATATAAATTTAGGTATATAATATACGTCAATAAATAATTAACTTTCAAACTATTATTATATAAAATTAAATAAATCATATAAAATTGATTTAATATTATAAATATAAAAAAAATAAAAATCAGTAAAAAATAAAAAAAATGAAAAAATTAAATATATTATTCCTTTTATTCATAAAAACAATATCAAAACTAATATTTGTACATACACATTTTCGTCACGGTCATCGTGGTTCAAGTAAAGGAGGATTTAAGGGTTCAGGAAAAGATTATATTAATATTAATTGGTTAACTGAAAGTGAATTAACTGGAATTGGAATTAGACAAGAATATATTTTAGGTTTTAATACAAGAATTAAATATAAAAATTTTCTTTCTAAAAATTATAATCCAAATGAAATATTAGTTTATTCTACTTTTATTAATCGAGCTCTTGACTCAGGTTATTCTTATTTAAATGGATTATATTCTTTTAATTTTAATAATGAAAATATAAATAAGAAGAAACAATCAAATAACAATAAAAAATTATATAACAATCAAAAATCTAAAAAAAATCAAAATATTAATTTTGGGAGTAATAATAATAATTTATCTTTAACAAAACAACAAATTAAAAATTCATTTCCTTTAAATTTAATGAATAAAGATATTGAATTAGAAATTAAAAAATTAGGTAAATTACCTTTACCAAATGGATTAAATGTTATTCCAATACATATTTTTAATAGAAAAGATAAAGATTTTCTACTTTCTGCTCCAATTAATTGTAAACCAGTATCTGAAATAAGAAAAAATATATTAAAAAGTAATTTAATAAAAAATACAATAAAAGATTTTAAAAGAAAATATAAAATAAAATTAGATTATTTTTTCAAATTAAAAAATATAAATTTTAAATATGATTTTCTTCAGATTTTAGATTTTTGTGATAATTTTATTTCAGATTTAATACAATTTATTGATTTAAATGATTTTTATTTAATAACAAATATTACTTTTAATAATTTAAAAGATGATTGTTATAAAATATTTAAAATTAATTTAGAAAATTATCAATTTGGAAATAAAAATCTTTTATTTATATCGCAAACACCAGTAATTAAAAATTTAATAAATTATATGGAAAAAAGAATTGAAATTGAAGAAGGAATTTTAAAAGAAAATATATATGAAAAATATCCTAAATTTTTAATTTATTCTGGACATGATTCTTCATTAATTGGTATAATGTTATGGATGAAAGAATTATTTAATTGTAAAACATTTTTACCTTTATTTGGCACATCTATTTATTTTGAATTATATAAAAATGATAATTTAACTTCATTAAAAGGAAATTTTGAAGATTATTTTATAAAATATTTTATTAATGATGAAGAATTAATTAATTTAAATTTTAAAGAATTTAAAGAAATAAGTGAAAAATATTTTTGGAGTGATAAAGAAATTAATGATTATTGTAAGTTTGATATTGTAAATTTAGATGTTAAAAAATATGAAATTAAAATTTATTTATTTATAATTTTTATTATGATTGTTTTAAGTCTAATTATGTTTTATTATTTGATTGATTTATATTTCAAAATTGAAGGAAAAAAAAAGATAAAAAATAAGGAAAAAGAATTAGAAGAAATTTTTGAAGAAAACAAATAAATTATAAAATTATATTTTGAAATTTTTTATTAAACTTATATCATTTTTATTTAGTTATATTGTCATTAAAATTATTATTTTTAAACAACACATTATAAATGTGTAAATATTTGATATTTATAGAATATTTAAAAAGTATTAAATTAAATATATTTTATAGTAATAAAATGAATATCTTTCATTTTAAATAATTATATTAAAAAGATAAAAAATATTATTTATTGAATTTAATTAAATTAGAATACATTTTAACTCAAATAGAAATTATTTCAATTTTGATATTAATTGATCAATAATGAATATTAAAAATAGAAAAAATAATAAAAATAATAATTATAAATATTTTTTATTTTTATATTTGTAAATTATCATTAAAACATTTATTTTTGAAAAATAATAAATAAATTTATTTATCGATTTTACAAAGATAAATTTTTTTAAATTTTATATAATTTTAATTTTCAAATCAAATAAAAATTTTATTTTTTAATAATTTATTTTAAAGATAATGAAATATAGACATATAAATTTTATCCACTTATAATGAAATTG
>JAJMZS010003217.1:0-31156 GCA_023807205.1 Isotricha prostoma
TTACTATCCCATTAGAATGTATATTAAATAAATAAATTAAAATTTGTTATTTTTTTGATTAAGATTTCAATATTTTTTTATTATAATTTTTTATTTAATGTTTTTATAATTAATGAATTTTTAATTTAATATTATTTTTGGAGAAATACTAATTTTTTTATCATCAACTTATTTTTATAAATTTAATTAACAATATGTATTAATATAAGTAGGAATGGGTAATATAAATGATATTAACATTTAATTTATTAAAAGAATGGGAATAAAAAATATTAGTTTATGGGAAAATGAAATTTATGGAAAAAATAAGCAATTTAAAATAGAAACCCAATTTAATAATTTATAAAATATTTCTAATTTTTGAAAACATGAAAAATTTTAAAATAATAAATTAAAAAAAAAAATAATAATAATCATTTTTTACAATATAATATTTTGCCAATAAAAAATTATAATAATTTTATAAAAATTTTTTTATTTCATATAATTTTATTCAAATTCATACAAATTTAATATATTTATATACAAAAAATAATGATTAATTATTATTAGAATTTAAATCTTTAACATTTTCTTCATTATTATTTTCTGAATTATTATTTAAAGAAGTATTTTCAAATCTTTTTTTTAAAAATTTGTTAATTTTATCTTTTTTTTTTTCTTCTTTTTCATCTTCAATATTCATATTATTATTTTTACTACTTTTTTTATTTTTTCTCATACTAACATTATATTGATTTTTAGTAATTTTTTTTAATTTTTTCATTTGTCTATTAATAAACATAATAACTCTAATATCTCTTCTCATAGAATTTCTAGTATTTGATTTAAATAAATTTAAAGAATGAGAAGAAGTATAATTTCTATTTAGAGACTTAGTAATTTTTTTAGAAAAAATAAAATCAAATTTTTCTTTAAATTCACTTTGATTTAACCCATAAATATATTCAAAATAATCATCTTTACCTAAAATATTTTCTTTTTTACTTTCTTCATCTTCTTCAATTTCTCCAATATCAATTTTCATATCAAAAACATTTGCAATATCAAAATTAATATTTCCTAATTTTCCAAAAATATCTTTTTTACTTTGAATTATAGCATAAAATAATTTATTAGCATATAAACTTTTTTTAAGTAATCTATTAATATTCATTAAATCTTCAGAATAATTTAAAACAACTTCATTAACCATTTGTAATTCATATAATTCATTTTTAATTTCATTAATTTGAAAATCAATTCTTTCACAAATATTATATAATATTTCTTTTAAAGCAACCGTACCAAAAGAATCAATTTCTTTATTATAATTATCAACTTTTAATATAAAATTATTAATTTTTCTAATTTCAATTGCAATTTTTAAATCTTCATCTTTAATAAAATTTCCTTTAATATTTTGTTTATCAATTTCATTCTTTACCATTAATTAATTTTTCTTCTTTTTTTTTAATTTTATTTTTCTCAATCGCAATTTTTAAAGCAGAAAAAACAATAAAACTTTGAATATTTTTTTTTAAAAATCTAATTCTTAATCTATTAATTAATTCAAAACTTTTTTTTTCTTTTTCACTTAAAGTACTCTTTTGAGTTAAAAGTACCATCATCATAGCAACAAAATAATTACCAATAAAACAAGCCAATAAAGCGATTCCTCTTCCTGGATTAGTACAAGCAAACATGTCACCATAACCAACAGTAGTCATTGACACAAAAACATACCACATACAATTAATTATATAATCCCAATCTTGACTTATTTCATTTTTACTTTCCCAATAATATCTTTCAAATATTCTTATACTTAATCCAAGACAAATACAAGTTACTAAAAAAATAACAATTAATGCAATTGTTGGATTATCTTTTTGAAAAGCCTTAAATGCAAATTTCCAATCTGCTTTACATATATTATTCTCACATATTTTTTCTGATAAAGTTGAAGTATATTTTGTTAAATGTTTAAATAATTTTATTACATAAAATAAACGAAGAAATGTCATTGCTGATAATATTGAAGAATAAGGATAACATATATTTTTTCCTATTTCTGTATATAATAAATATGATTTTATTTTTGGATATGGAAATGGTATTAATATAGTCATTTCAAAAAATAACATATAAAAATATGATGAAGAAAAAAAATAATTTTCACCTTTTCCACTATATACTACTTCTCTTAAATATTCTAAATATCCTCCTATTATTATAAATGGAATTGGACAAAGTGATATTATTGCTATTATTATTCTTAATATTTTACCTTTTTGAGATATTTTTAAATATAATGGAATATTACTACATTTTTTTATATTTAATTGTTCAAATTTTTCTTTTGTGTTTATGTAATTTAATTCGAATTTTGAAAAATTTATTTCTGAAAGATTCCATTTAAATAAATCTAATTCATTACATAATTTTACTACATTTACTCTATCGTGATAATTATTATTGTAGAAATCTTCATTTTCTATTTGAGATAATATTGTTCCTATTAATGCTATGAAACATGTTATTATATCCATATATTTTATTATTTTTTTTAAATAATATAATCTAGTTTTTTTTGTTGTTTTTTTTAAGTTTTTTAATATTTTTAAAAGTTTTACGTCAAATATTTTTACACTTTTTTTTTCTGATTGAAAAGACATGTTTGTTTTTGCAAAAGAAGTTTCAGAATTTTCAAAAGAATTATTTTCTGAATAATCACTAAAATCATAACAAGAATCACTATTTAAGTTATTTACTTTTTCTAATTTCTTATGAACTTCAATTTCAATATCTTTTATTCTTTGAAAATCTTGATTATTACTCTCACCTATTCTATTATAATTTATATTTGCATTATTTAATAAGACTGCATACATTTATTAACATTATTTATAATAAAAATATATATTTAATTTTTCATTTATTTTTTAAATGATAGTTAAATTAAAATACTGTCAAAAAAAAAAAAATTTTTTTCTTCTGAAAGTAAAAGTTAATTATCATTATATAAATAAAGAATTTATTTTTTAATCAAAAAAAAAAGTAATAATATTATAATTAAAATAGAAAACAAAAGGAAATATTGTTTAATATATCATAATTAATGTTTAAATAAATAATTTTATTTATTTTCTAAAAAATTTAGAATCTTATAATCAATGTATTATTTTAAAAGATATATAATTAATAATTACTAAATTATTAATATGTTAATTTATTAATAAAATAATTTATTTTAAAATTATCCATTCAGAATTCTATTAAAAATGAAATTTTATTTAATTCAAAAAATTGTTTTTTAATTTCAATATTTAATAAATATTTTAATCAAATATTCAGACAATCAATCATATTTATAATATTTTACATTTTTTTTGTATATGAGCATTAACATATTTTCATTTTTCAAAAAAATAATTTCCTTTAAACCTTTAATTTTAATACATAAATTTTGACATATAATATTATCTTTTTCCTCAAAATTAGTTATAAATTTAGTGGATCCATCGTGTTTAAAAAACAATCCTATGTTAATTGAAAAATAATTTTTAAAATTATCATGATAATTTATATTCAATTTATTTTGATATATTGAATAAAGGGGTTTAACATCATTATTTTCATCAACAATATCTTTATTTTTGAATAAACTGAAGCTAATTTGTAATATATTGTTAAAACTATTTGAATAAATTAATTGTATTTTAATTAAATCAAAAAACCAAAATATATTTTTAAACATTATTATTAAATAATTTTCTTTATAAATTGAAATTTGTTTTTGATATATTTGTTCAGGTAATTTAATTTCTTTTATTTCCTTTCCTTCACCATCTAAAAAAAATAAAGATTCATTTTTTTTATATAAAAATAAATTATTATTTATTTTTATTATAAAATCAATATCATTAATTGTTGAAATTGTCTTAGCTTCAGTTAAATCATCTGAACATCTTAAAATTTCTAAAGAAAATTCATTCAAAACAATATTATCAATAAATATTTTTTCATCAAAATCATTATTCAAATTATCTTGATCATTCAGTTGATACCCAAAACAAAATAAAATATTTTTTTTTCCTGTGTAAATTGATTTATAATCTTTATTATTTTCTAAAGTAATAATTCCTTTTGAGATTAATATTTTATTTTTATTCAGATAATCAACATATAATTTATTTGAAATTTGATAAATAAATAAATTATTTTTAATATAAGAAATATTCTCAGGTACATATTTAATTATTTTATAATCAGAAATATTATTTAATTCATATATTATAGTTCTATCAGTTATTTCAAATATTTTATTTATTTCAGGATATATAATCAATTTCCCAGTAAAATCCTTTTTAATTGGATTTGTATCATATAAATATAAATTCAAAAAAGGAATCAATTTCTTTATATATTCTTCACTTACAACAATTTGATAAGGATTTGAATTTTTTTTTGGTAATAGAAAACAATTATTTAAATTCATAAAATAATTTTTAATTTCTTTAATTTCTTCTTTTGTCCCTTTAATATTTTTTAAAGAAAATAAATCATCTATAAAAGAAAAAATATTTAATATATTTTTTATGATTTGAATATAAAAGTTTTTTTTTTCTTTATATAACTTATATGTTTTAATTAAATTCTCACATAATAAAATTTCTAAAAAATTCATTCTCATAAAATATTCATAAAAAGGATATAATTCAAAATAAATTTTACCTTTTAAATTATTAAAATCATTTTCTAATATTTTTAAAAATTTAATTTTTTTATTAAAATTTTGTATTATTTCTTTTAACGTGCTTTGTTTAATTTTTCCATTTATAATTGTTAAATCATCTTTTTTATTAATACATTCTGGGCAAATTGGAAAATTAAAATTTATTTTAGGGATTTCTTTTTCAATTATTTTTAAATTATTTTTATGTTTTTCATCTAGATTTTGGTAGTGAATACAATAATATTCATTGCATATAGGACAATAATGAGTAAAAAAACTTGATTTATTATAATGAAAAAGTTTTATAAAACATTTTGAACAATAATAAAAATCCTTGAAAAAAATATATAAGGGATGAAATTTAATTAAAAATTTATCTAAAGGAAGTGATATACAATGATTTACAAAACATTTTGAATTGATAATTATATTATTTTCAGTATATTCTAATAAAATTTCTGGAATAGATGCCATTACTAAAAAATTTGAATATATATATATATATTTATTTTTAAATAGAATTAATTATATATTTTTATAATTTATTTTTTAAATAAATAATTATTAAATTTTGATATTAAAACTATAATATATATTTTATTTTATTTTTATTATTAATTATAAAAGCATTGTTTTAATAAATGTCAAATTAATACAATAAGAATATTGCTTAAAAATAAAATAATTATAAATAATAAAAATAAATTATTATTAAATAAAAATATATATAATTAAACAATCTTTTTTTTGATTTATTTTAAAATTTAGAATAATTGAATAAATCATGTTGTGTTTAAATTTTTGAAACTATTTTAATAATATTATTATTATCTAATAACAAATTACTTTTTAAAATTATCATAATAAAATTCAATAAAATGGAAATTTTTTTTTATTCAGTAGTTATTTAAATTTATTTAAAAAATATTTATTGCTTTAAATATATTAAAGTATTATAAAAATAAAGGAATGATTATATATATTTATTTTTTAATTATTATTAGTGATTATTTGAATAAGAAAAAATCTTATCATTTATTTGATTCCAAATGATGAATTTCAATCATTTTTTCAATTTTAAATATTATTCGATATATAAACCCTAATTAAAAGTTCAATAAAATATATATATATTATTATTATCTTTTAAATAAATAAATAAAAAATTTACTTCAATTATCTTCCCAATGAAAAAATAATTTCTTTGTTTAATTTAAATGATTTTTCAAATATCTATAAATAATTTTTGATTTATATATATTTCTCCTATTTGATTTAAACATATATATTAATAAAAGCATTATATGTTTTCGATAATTAAGATATAATCTTTTTTATTTAATAATAATAAATTATCTTAATAATAAATTTAAGGATAAAATTAATAAATTGATTAATTCAAAAATAATCCTTGATAAAAAGTATTTTTATTAAAAAAAATAAAACAGACTTCATTTAAAATGTCTAATCCAGAAAAAGACACATTAAAAACAACAAATATAAAAACAGATGAAGATAAAAATTTAGAAAAAATATATGAATTTAATCCAGAAGAAAAAGAAAAAACAGAAATAAAAACAGATATTAAAAAAGATTTAATAGAAAAAGATGAAATAGAAGAAAATTATGAAGTAAGAGATCCAATATTAAGAATATTAATGAAAATATTAAAAACTCCAAATCAAGCAGAAGCAATTATATCAGTTAATAATTATTTAGAAAAAAATAATTATAAAATACTATTTGATATAATAATATTTGTAATAAATGTAATTGGTTTTATTTTATATGAAAAAAGTTTAAATGGATGTAAAAAAAATGAACTTGATTGTTTATCAATGAATATAATTGAATTTTTTTCTCCATTAATTCCCTTTATTTTTTATGCTTCAATTATTTCAGGATTAACATTATCTTTTTCTTTATATGGATACATTTCACCAATGCATATTGTTTATATTTGTGCAAGATATTCATATTATTATTTAGAAGATCATAATATTACTTTAGTTCATCATGGTCATTATAATTTAATGTTATTTATTATTTTATGTCTTATTAATATTTTTATTTTTTCTTTAATTCAATTTGGTAATAAATATGCTAAAAAAGGTTATCAATTTACAGTTATGATTATTTCAGTTACTGTTATTTTAATTTCTATATTTATAAGTGAATATTATCATAAAAAAACATCTTGTGATTATTGGGAATGGGGTTTAAATAATACTAATATTAATAAACGTATTGAAAATTCGTCTTGTAATATTATGATACCTCAATTTTGTTATATGTATCGTTATTCTGGATTACTTGATTTAAATTTATTTAGAGAATTTAATTGTACTAATAATAATTTTAATAGTAATAAAGCAAGAAATAATTTACTTGCTTTTTTAAATAAAAATATATTTGAAAATACTACAAGATTTGGTTTTAGCAATTTTGCTGAAGTTAGTTTATGGAAATTAAGAGATTCAAATGATTTTAATGCAAGATATTTAAGTAAAATAATTGATATGGATAATACAACTAAAGTAAATAATTTAACTGAAAATCAATATCCAGAAGTAATAGTAGAATTTAAAGGAAAAAATTATAGTGAATCAAATGTAATAATAAATGTAACATATAAAAAAAATTTATCAGAAACAAGAAAAAATTTAGCATCTAATAAAACAGTTTTATATGAAAATGTATTATTTATATTTTTAGATGCAGTAAGTAGAGTACATTTTCAAAGAAAATTACCAAAAACTGCAAAATTTTTTGAAAAATTTATGAAATATTCAAAAAATTCAAAATATAAATCATATCAATTTCTAAAATATCATTCAACAGGATTAAATGCAAGAGGAACATATCATTATATGTTTTATGCACGTAATCGTGCATGGAAAAAATCTCCAGAAATAAATTTAATAAAATATTATAAAGAAAGTGGTTATATTACAGCAAGAATATTTAATAGATGTTCTAAAGAAATATATCAAATTAATAGTAAAAATGTGAGAGGAGTTTCTTTAGAAAATTTTGATCATGAAAATTTAGGAATTTTCTGTGATCCTAATTATTATAATAGAAATAAGCCTTATACTATTTTTAGAGGAGAAGTTTCTTCTTTGAGAAGATGTTTATATGGTAAAGAAGTACATAATTATGTTTTAGAATATGGAAAAAAATTTTGGAATGTTTATAAAGATAATAGAAAATTTTTAGTATTAGGTTTTATTGAAGGACATGAAGGAACTGGTGAAGTTATTAAATATATTGATAATGATTTATCTAATTTTTTATATGATTTTTATAAGAAAAAATATTTAGAAAAAACTGCTGTTTTTTTAGTTAGTGATCATGGATTAACTTCAAATGGTTATTATCAAAAAATTAATGCTATTGATTATTTAAATGAAAGATTTCTTCCTTCTTTTAATTTACTTCTTAATGGTTATAAATTTGATGATAAATATCTTGTTAATAATCAACAAGTTTTAATGACTTGTTTAGATATTCATGATACTTTATTATATTTTATTAGTAATAGTACTACTGATAGTAGATCTCATTATCAAGGAAAAGTACTTTTAGATTATATTAATCCTGCTGAAAGAAGTTGTCAATATTATAAATGGAATAGTAATTTTTGTAAGTGTCCTGTTTCTTTAGATATTATTTATTAAAAAAAAGTTTTAAATTTTAGAAAAATATATTTTAATTATTATTTAAATATAATAATTTAATTATTATTTTTTGAAATTTAAAAAAAAATATTTTAACTACCTTTAAATTAATTTTGATTATAATAAATTAATAAATATATAAATAAAAGAAAGATAAAATATTTTTATTATAATTTACTCATTTTTATATTCTTCAATAAATTCTTTTTGTTATTTTAATTAATTTTTCTTAAATAATAAGATTAATATTATCTTAAATATTATTATCAGGTTTTATATTATTTTCATTTATTACATTTTGATTATTATTTTGATTTGTTGGTAATTTATAAGTTACATTAACATGTTGTTGTGACTCACTTAATTTAGGATTATTTTTAATTACCATTTTCTTTAAATTTTCATCACTAATTGTACTTTTAAAAAGATTTTGAGAAAATTTTGATATTGGAATATTATTACAATCAAATAAATTTTTTGGTACTAAATCTCTATATTTTCCTAAATATCTTAATCTAATTAATTGATAAGTTATTTCAAATCTTATTTTTTTTTCTGATTGAATTACTTCAAAACAAGAAAAAGGGAAAAATAAAACTTCTTCTCTATTAGGAAAATATGACATTTGACAAATATCTGCATTGAAACAATAATCTTGATCAAAATAATCATTTCCAGTTTCAATTTGAAAAAGAACTAAACTTTCATCATTTTTCATTTTTTCTTTATTTACTTTAATTAAATCAAGAGCAATTTCTCTTTTTAAAGTAAAACAAAGGAAAATTTTACTATAACAATATGAACCAGGAATATTATATTTTTTATTTTTAATATAATTATCAATTACTTCAATTTCTTTATTTGTCATAATTCCACCTCTAAAAAAATTTTTATTTATAACTGGTTGAATGTATCTTTTATTTAAACTATAATATAATAATCTAACATAAACATCAAATTTATTTTCAACTTGTTCTCTTAATTCTTTATTTATTTCTTCTGAAAATTCATTAAAAGAATATAATCTTATCCAATATTTAACTATTAATTCAATTGGAACACAATTTTTAAAAGTTTGATTTAATAATTTTATTATATCATTACTATTTAAATCAAGATAATTTTCATGAAGGAAAAAATTAAATTTTAATATTTCATCATTTGATGGTTTTGAAATTAATTGATGATAATTTAAAGGAAGATAAAGAGATTCAATTGATTCACAATATTCAAAAATAAATTTTTCATTTTTTGAAAAATATTCTAATAAATTATCTAATGATAATTGTTTCATTATATCAGAAAATTTTGAAAAGATAAAATTTTTTTCAAATAAAGGAAAAGGTTCTTCTTCTTTTTTAATTTTAATTAAATCCTTATATTCACAAAAAATAATAATTTGAGGAATAACAAAAATATCTTTTAATGAATGTTGTAATTTTTTAAAAAAATCTTTGTAAATTTTACCACTTATAATTATAATAGTATCATAAAATTTAATTTCTTTAATTTTAGGAAATGCTTTTTCAATTGTTAAATAAGTAGAAACTTCATATTTTCCAGTTCCTTTAATTTGATTTATATATGAATCATATTCACTTCCTTGTATATCAGGATCAATCCATATTAAAAATGCTTTAGACATTTTTTATTTTATTTTAATAATAAAAAAAACTTAACTGTTATATTTTTTGTCAGTTATTTTTTTATACTATTTACCTTTTTTAATATTAAATTTAATTAAATTACATAAAAACAAAAAAAAAATTAAAAAATTAAAAAAATAAACAAAAAAAAAAATTATAAAAAATTACATAAAATACAAAAATAAAAATTAAAAAGATTTAAACCTAAAATATAAAAATAAAAAATAAAAAAAAAAAAAATGTCAACCATAGACGAAGACAAAGAAGAACCAGTTCCATTTTTAATATACGATTCAAGCAAAAAATGTAAAAACAAAATAAAATAATTATATAACAAAAAATAAAAATTTAAAAAAAAATTAAAAAAATAGTTTTCACATTAACAGAGCAAGGAGAAGAAGTAATAAAATCTTTCAACGACGAATTTGGAGTATTAGCAGTAGCTGGAATGTACAGAACAGGAAAATCATATTTACTAAACAGAATGTTACTAAATAAACAAAAAGGTTTTTCAGTAGGACCAACAGTAAATCCTTGTACAAAAGGACTTTGGATTTGGTCAAAGCCAATTTATGGTAATTCAGAAAAAGGAAAAAGAATACCAATTTTATTAATTGATACAGAAGGATTTGGTGCTTTAGACACTGATGCTAATCATGATATTAGAATATTTACTTTAGCAATTTTATTAAGTTCTTATTTTGTTTATAATTCTGTTGGTTCAATTGATGAGAATGCTTTACAGAATTTAAATTTTGTTATTAATTTATCTAAATTTATTCATTTAAAAAATGGAGAAAAAGAAACTGATCCTGAAGAATTAAGTAATTTATTTCCTAGTTTTTTATGGGTTTTAAGAGATTTTTCTTTACAATTAATTGATGATGATGGTGAAAGTATTACACCAAAAGAATATTTAGAAAAGATATTAAATGGTACTAAAAATAATCAAGATCCAAAAAATAAAATTAGAAAATTAATTAAAACTTATTTTAAAGATAGAGATTGTTTTACTATGATTAGACCACTTACTAATGAAGGTCAATTACAAAATTTAGAAGATTTACCACTTGAAAAATTAAGACCAGAGTTTTTAGAACAAATATTAAATTTAAAAAAAAAAATATTAGGTAGAGTTAAAGTAAAAAGTATTAATGGTAAAGCATTAAATAGAGAAATGTATTTAAATTTAATTAAAAATTTAATTAATGCTTTAAATTCAGGTAATGTTCCTAATATTGAAAATACTTGGATTTCAATGTGTAGAGTTGAATCATATAAAGCTTTTGAAGAAGCTGAATTATTATATGAAAATTATTTAAAAGAAAATTTAGGTAATTCAGATGAGAGTTTAGATGAGATTCATAAAGAAGCAAAAGAAAGAGCTTTTGAACTTTTTAAAAAAAAAGCTTTAGGTGATGCTGCTAATGAATATGGTAAACAATTAAAAGCTAAAATAAAAGAAAAATATTCTTATTATTCTAAATTACAAGATGAAGAAAATAAAGGAAAAATTATTAGAGTTTTAAATAAATGGTATTCAATTTTAGAATCGAGAATTCAAAATAATGAATTTAAGTCAATTGATGAAATAAATAATGATTTTAATACTTTAGAAGAAAAATTAAATGAAACTTTTCCTAATTTTCAAGGAAAAACTGATTTATTTAATGATTTTAAAACTAGAATTTTTGCATTTGCGGGACAATATTTTGCAACGAAAGCTAATTCTGAAAAAAAATTTATTCAAGAACAAAATGAACAAAAAATACAAAAATTAACTACTGATTTAGAGACTGTTAAAGCTAATTATGAGAAAGAAAATGAAAAAAAACAAATTATTTTAAAACAAAATAAAAATCAAATTAATGATTTGAGAGAAGAAATTAATAAATTAAAAGAAAATTTAGCTGTTACTGAAAAAGAAAAAGAAATTTCTGTTAATAATTTTAATAATCAAATAACAAGAATTAAAAATGATTATGAGAGAAAATTAAAAGATGCAAATAAGAAAAAAAATGTAAATGAAGAAAAACAAAAAGAAGCTGAAAGAAAAGCAATAACAATTAAAGCGGAATGTGATAAAGAAAAAGCTTTATTAAATCAAAAAATTGAACATTTAACAAAACAAATTGATGATTATTCAAAAAGAGAAAAAGAAAATAAACAAGAAATAAATTCTCAATTAAAAGAACAAAGTATTGCTTATAAAGACAAAGTTGATAAATATGAAAAGACTATTAAAAATTTAAATAATGAAATTGATTCTTTAAAAGAAAAAATAGTTGATTTAGAATCAAATATTCAAAATTCTGATTTATTATTACAAAATGAAAAAACTAAAAATGAAGATTTATTAAATAAAACAAATAGAGAAATTAAAGATTTAAATAATAAATTAACAAAATTAAAAAAAAGTACAAGTGAAGAAAAACAAAAATTAGAAAAAGAAAATTCAAAAAAAATAAATGATTTAAATTCAGAATTAAAGTCAACTCAATTAAAATTAGAAGAAGCAGAAGTAAAACAAAAAACAATTGAAGATACATCAAAGGCAAAATTATCAAAAATGGAAAGAGAAAATGCAATTTTAAAACAAGAAAATCAATTATTAAAAAATCAAAATGAAGAATTAAATAATAGAATAAATGAACAAAAGTCATATTATGAAAATATAATTCAAAATTTAGAAAATAAAGCCTTTACTGTTGATCATGAAGAATTTCAAAAAAAAATTGATGAAATTAAATCATATTATGAAGAAGAAAAGAAAAAATCTGAAAGTGTTTTTGAAAAAACAAAAAATAATTTAAGTAATCAAATTGATAAATTAACTGATTCTTTAAATAAATCAGAATTAAATTTAAAAAATGTAAAAGATGAATTAAAAAATCTTAAAGAAGATTCAAAGAATACAATTGATAAATTAACAAAAGATAATTTAAATATGCAAGAAGAGAAAAAAAAATTAAATTCTTCTTTGAATGAAAATAATAAATTAATGAATCAAAAATTAAAAAATTCAATTTCTGAAATGGAAAAAAGATTAGAAGAAAAAGAAACTTCACATCAAAATGAAATAGTAGAATTAAATAAAAATTCAGAAGAAACTTTAAATCAATTAAAAACTTTATTTGAAACTGAAAAAAATAGATTAGAAGAAAAATTAAGAGAAGAAAAAGAAAAATATGAAAAAAAAATATCAACAATGATGGATGATTATGAAAATAAATTAAAAGATCAAGAAAATGAATTAAAAGAAGAAAATGAAAATTTACAAAGTGATTTAAATGATTTAAATCAAGGACATAATCAATTTGTTACAAATGCAGAACATGAATTTGAAATGTTAAATCAGAAAGTAATAACATTAAATGCTTCTTTAAAAGAAGCAAAAGATAATTTAAATTTAGAAACAGAAAAAAATAAAAATAATTTAGATCAATTAACTGAACAATATAATAATGAAAGAAGAGAATTACAAGATAGAATTGATAATATAAATAATGATTTAAATACAAAAGAAAAAGAATTTGCTGCAATGAATTCAAAAAAAGAACAATTAGAAAAATTAATTGAAGATAAAGATATTATTATTAATCAAATTAAAGAAGAATATTCAAAAGAAAAAGAAGAATTAAATTTAAAATATGAAGAATTAAAAAAAAAATTTAATGAATTAAATGATGGTTCAATGATGAAAAATTTAGAATATACAAGAGATAACGCTTTATTAAATCAACAAATTGAATATTTAAATAAAAAAAATGATGAAACTAATAAAGTTATTGAAGGAAATCAAAAAAGATATGAAGAAAGATTATTTGCTTTAAGAAATGAAGTTGAAAAAGATTTAAATGAAAAATTTGAAAGAATAAAAAAAGAAAAAATTGATTTAGAAAATAAATTATTATCTAAAAAAAAAGAAATAAAAGAATTAGAACAATCATTTACAAAACAAACTCAATTAATGACAAAAGATAAAGATAATTTAACAGATAAATTAAATAATTTACAAAGATCATATGATGAATTAAAAGAAAATTATAATAATGATAAAATTCAAAATGAGAAACAAATAAAACTTTTAACTCAAGAAAATAATTCATTTAAAAGTAATTTAAATTCAAATGAAAGATCAATGAAATCTAAAATAGCAGAATTAGAATCATTATTAATGGATAAAACATCACAACATGAAAAAGATCAAATTTTATGGGAAGGAAAAATTAAATTTGTAGAACAACAAAGAGATAATTTAAAAAAAGAACAAATAGATTCAAATAAAAGATTTGAAGCAATGTTAGAAACAATACAAAAAAAAAGTAATTCAGAGAAAGAAAGATTAGAAAATTCAACTCAAAATTCAATTTCAAATTTAGAACAAAAATATAATAAACAAATAAAAGATATTCAAGATAATCATAATAAATTATATACAGAATTAATAAATAATAATAAAGAATTAGAAAAAGAATTAAAATCTTTAAGATTAGAAAGTGAAATGAGTAAAAATAAAAATTTTAATCCTGGTGACTTAACAAAAAAATTAGATGAAATAAATAAAGAAAAAGAAAAATTAAAACAAAGAGAAGAAGCAATTAAAAATGAATATGATGGAAAATTTGCAGAATTAATGAGTTCAACTGATAAAGATAAAGAAGTTTTAAAAAAAAGAATAACTGATATTGAAAGAAGTTTAAGAGAAGCTGAAGGAAAAAGAGGAGCTTTATTATTAGAATTAGAAAAAGAAAAAGCAAAATGGAATATTGAAAAAGATAATTTAACTACAAAATATAATGAATTAAGTGATAAATTAATAAATTTAGAAAGAAAAAATGAGAATTTATTAAGAGAAAATGAAAAATTAAAAAATGAAAAAAATATGTTAAGAAAAATTAATATGAAAAATGATTCTAAATATTCTTTAATGTATAGAGATGGAAGTTCTGTTTTAAGTAATTCTAATATTTCTAATCCTTCTGGAAAAACTTTTACTGGAATTAGTGGAAGTAGTTTACAAAAAGATAGTTTTAAATTTTCAGGAGATTCTGATATAAAAAGTGATGTAGATAGTAATAGTAATAATAGTAGTAAAAGTAATAATAAAAATTATACTATTAAAATGAGGGGACTTACTCCTGGGAAATAGAGTTTTTTTTTAGTTTAGAAAATTGTTTTATTTTTTGTCTTTTTTTTTAAATTTTAAAAAGGTTATTTTTACTCATTTTTTTTTTATTTTTTTTTTTATTTAATTTTATTTTTTCTTTATGTTAATTTAGATAATATAATAAATATTTCTGTTTTTTTCAATATTATTCAATTTAACATTTTAATTAAATTTTAAGCCATTTTAAAAAGTGTTACCTGAGGTATTGAATCTGATTTTGCTAAGATACGCATTTTATTTGGTTTTCTATAATCGTCATGAAATTGACATTTAAATGTTGAATTAAATAAATAACTTTTATCTGAACATTTATCACAATAAAGATATAAATCTTCATCTATATATCTCTTTCCACCACATTTATGATAAAATACTCGTGGATCTCCTTGAAGACAAGCAGGGCATATAGACTCAAATAAATATTTTGGCATTATTCATGTTTAATATTTTAATGGTTTATAGTAAAAAAAATAATGTATAAATATAGCTAATAAAATAGTATTTAATATATTTAAATTTTTTTTCTAATTTTAATTTTAAATTTTCTTTTTTTTTAACTATTTTTTTAAAAATTAATTTTAATTATTAACTGATTCTTCGACATTATTAGAAAAATTCTCTATCTTTTTTAACATTTTCTAGATATTTAACCAATTGGTAGAATGTCATCCAGATGGGTTTTGTAAGATGTTCTGTTTATTATATTATTTAAATTCTTTTTAAAAGAATGTAATTTTTTTTTGTTAAATTTTTTATTATTATTTTCTAATTTATTTATTAATTATTTTCTTAACTCTTTTTTATTTAGTTTTTGAAAAAAAATAATTAATTTTTTTGAATAAAAAACATTTATTTATATTATTAATTTAAACTCTTTTCTTTTAATTATTTATTTATAAATTATTTTATTTTTAAACTTTTATTTTTTTATTTATTAATTAATTAATTAAAACTCTTTTCTTTTAATTATTTATTTATATAATTATTTTATTTATTTAACTTTTTATTTTTTATTTATTATTTTATTAATTTAAACTCTTTTCTATTAATTATTTATTTATATAATTATTTTATTTATTAAACTTTTTATTTTTATTCATTAATTAATTAATTTAAACTCTTTTACTTTTTTTTATTTTTTTTTAAACTATTTTAATTTTAAATAAAATTTTTTAAATATAAAAAAATTTAAATATATTATTATTTTATATTTCCTTATTTAATACTTTTTCCTCTTCTAAATTACTAATATATTGTTTATAAGTATAAAAATCATTTTGATTAACATTAATAAATAAAGTATCAAAAATTCTTTTAGCATTAATAACACAAGTAGTTAAAATAATAAATCTCATTTTAGGAAATTCCTTATTTAAATATCTAATACAAGCAATTTCAGAATAAGAAATTCCTCCAATAAAAACTAATAAAACAATATTAGAATTATATTTAGGATTTATAATAGAACTTTCATCATCAGGATAAAAACTTTCACCTGGAATTTTATTTAAAGATTCCTTAATTCCAATCCATCCTTTTTTAAAAATACTTTGAATAAGTTTAATTGAAATTGGACAATAACCACTAAAAACATAAGAAGGATCATTTGGTTCATATACATTAACATCATGTTTAATTAATTCTAATTTTTTATTTATATTTTTATAATAATCATTTCCATCTTTTTTTTTTATCATTTTTATTTTTTCTAAATTATTCCATAAAATAATACTTTGAAAACCATAAATTAAAGAAATTTCTAATTTTAATTTATTAAATATTTTCTCTTTTAAACCTCCTTTTATTTGACAATGAATAATTATCATTTTTAAAATTGAATAAAAATCACTTTTTTTTCCTATTTCATTATCATAAAATTCATATAATTCTTCATTTTCAAATTCTGCAGATAACATAATTTGTTCTAATTGTAATCTTCTTTTATAAGATGGATTTGTTATTATTTTTGATATATATTGTGCTATATCAATATGATTTGTTAATGATATTCTTTCATTTCTTATTTGTTTTACTAAAGTTAAATTATTTGATATTTTTTTAACATCATTTATTTTTTTTCCTGTTTCTAAAATTTGAGAATGTGATTTTAATCTTTTTGGTAAAAAAATTCTAATTTTATTAAAATTATAATCTTTAATCATATAATAAAATGGATCTCTTTCATCTAAATATATTGTTTTTTTTTTCTTTTCAGGATTATCAATTATACTTGAATCAACTTCAATTGAATTTAATTCAATATTAAATACATCATCAATAATTCCTTCATAATTAAATTGAGTTGTAAATGGAGTAATAAAATCAACATTTCTATCTAATAAAACACAAGCTAAAATTTCATCATTTTTATTTGAATCATTTTTAATATTTTCTTCATCTTCTTTCCTTAAAACAATATTATGTAATAATTTTCCTTTATCTCCTTTATAATAAAAATTTTGTATTTTACCAAATAAAATTTCAATTTCTGTTATTGCTTCACTTAATCTTACTAAAGAAGAAGTATCATTTTTAAGATAAATTTCTTGGAAACTATTATTATTTTCTAAAGATAATAAATCATAATCTAATGGAAAAATATCTAAAGGAAAATCATAAAAAGTATAAAATTCAGGAAAAATTAATTGTTCTAAATTTTTATTTGATCTAACTGGTTCAATTAAATTTAAATCAACTTGAGGATACATTAAAATTGAATAATAAGTTAAAGGATAATGATAATTTCCTTTTTTTTTTTCAGATTGAATTAAATTATACATACAATCATATTGTTTATTCATTATTGGGAAATATTGTCTTGTTCTTGGAATTATATAAATTATTCTTGTTGCATCTGTATTATAAGGACAATTTTCTAATGTGTATACTTTTCTTTCAAATCCATATTTTTCTAATATTGATGCTGTTAAAAAAAAATTCATTTTTTTTATTAAATTTATACTCATTATTATTATTTTCTTTTTTTCATTCCCTTTTTTTTCATTTTTAATCTATTTTTATTAAAAAAAGAATATTTTTAATTTTTTTTTTTACTTTTTCAAAAATATTAATTAAACTTTGTGTTATTTCTTCTTTGAATATTGATACATCTATTGCTTCAAAAGGATTTACTGGAATTTGAGGAAGAATAAAATCATTATTCATTTTTTATTTTTTATCTTTTTTATATTTAAAATAAAAGCATAAAATAAAAAATATATTTATTAAAAATGGAAATAAATGAATTAATAGAATACACCGAAAAAGAACTTAATAAAATAGAATCAATGAATATCAAAGAAGTTGGATTAATTTTTCTCTGTTATTTAATAGATATAGATAAAAATAGGTATAATGGAGAATTAAATTTGGATTCAATTATAGGAAAAATATTATCTGAATTAAATAAAAAAACACAATTCAATGAAGGTTTATTTTATTTTAGTAATGACTTTTCTACTCAAATAGATTCTTATGATAAAATATCCTATTCTATACCTTATAATTCAGCAGAAACAAGTGATTTTTCTAAGTATGATATATCAAAGAACGAAATTAATGAAGATATATATCAAATTGCTTTTCAAACAATTCAAATCTTTATATCCAATGAAATAAATATAAAACAATTTGTTAAATCTTTTATTGAAAAAATCAAAACAGAAAATAATAATTCAGATGATTTTATATTTTACATATAAAGTTTCAATAAAAAAGGTTTAATTAATATACAAAATAATATATATCAATATATATTATTTGAATTATATACTTTTTTACTTTAGTTTTCTTAATAAAATAATATATTATAGATATAAATTTTATAAATAATATAAAGACCTTAAATAAGTTAAAATTATTTTATTAATTATTATATATATATCTTAATTATAAGAAAAAAATAATAAAAAAGATAAGAAGTAAATTAATTGATAAGATAAAAAAGAAAAATAAAAAAATTAAAGTTTAAATGGTATAATATTTGAGTTATTTTATATATGAATAAATTTTATTTAACTATTATTTCATAATATAAAAAAACTCTATTTTTATTAATAATTATTTTTTTTAACTATTTATTTTAAATATATAAAATAATATCTTTTTCAATTATGATAATATCATTAAATATTAAATTATATTAAATTGGATATTTTATATTACTTAAAGTTTTTTTTAATCTTTGAATGATAATTTAATTATAAGTTAGTTATTAATTAATATTAAGAATAATATTAATGATAATTCAATTATATTAAAGATAATATTTTTAAACCATTTTCTGCAGCTTTTTCTTTTGCTTCTTCTAAATTTTTTCCATCACCTTTACATAAAATATTATCATTAACAATAATTTTAACTCTAAAATTATTTCCTTCTAAATATTCTTCAATAAAATTAGGTATAATTTTATTTTTATTACATTCATCCATAAAATCATTAACAATTGAATATTTAAAATCATTAGGATGATAAATACAATTAATAACAAAAGTAGAATAAATTTTATGTAAAAAATTAAAAGTTTCATTTAAATCACTATCAATATAAATTGCACCAACTAATGATTCAAATAAATCAGATATTACTTTATTTCTTAAAATATTTGGATTATCATTTTCATTTAATTTTCTTTCTAGAATTAATTTAATATTTTTATCAGATAAAAATTTTTCAAAATCATTATAATTTTTATAATATAAAGGAAGTGAAAGACAATATGAAATTTTATTCATAAATACATTTGCACATAATAAAGATTTAATTTTAGTAATTAATGAATTTTTAAAATATTTTAATTGTTCATTTAATTTTAATTTTTCTATCATTTTTTTATTATGACCAAATAAAATAGGACTAAAAATTTTAAAAACAAATAAAACAATATATAATTCAACAATACTATCACCTAAAAATTCTAATTTTTCATAATTATTTTGAACATTAAATTTTTCTGGTGTCATTGCAGTTTCTAAATAAAGATTTATTTTTAAAATTATATTCAATTACTTTTTCTAAATTTTCATATCTTTTATTTATATCTTCTTCTTTTTTATCATCAATATGATTTGAATAATATTCTTTTATTTCTTCAAATGAATTTCCTATTTTTAAATTTAAAGATTCAATAAATTGTTTATCTAATTCAGGAATACCATTTTCTATTATTTTATTATATGAATAATCAAAATTTGATATATTTTTAATTTTATTTTTTGTTTCTTGTGAAAATTTTTCCCATAAATTAATTTTTTCAAGAAATAAAATAGAATTATTTAAATTATTTTTATTTAAATAAAAAGCACCAATTAAACTTTCAATAATATCAGCTTGCATTTTTTGATTAATTTCAAAATAATTTTCAGAATTTAAATCCATACAAAATTTAGGTAAAATAAATTTATATAAATGAATATTATTTGCTTTTTCAATTAAATTATCATTTTTAATATATTTTACTCTTTTTCTTTCTAATTGACCAACTTTTTTATTTTTCTTATCAGAGAAGAAAATTTCAGAACTAATTAAAAATTTTAAAATTGTATCACCTAAAGTTTCTAAAGATTCATAATTAAAGAATAAATCACAACTTGAAGGAGTTAAGGCATAAATAAAATTCATATAATTTTCACTATCTAAATTATTTATAAAGTCAATTGAAATAATTTGTTTTAAAAATTCGTATGGATATAAAAATCTTTTAAAATATTCAAATATACATGGAATTTGTATAAACTCATATATTTCATTTGAAGTTATATTAAATTTTACTAAATCTTCTTTTGGATATAATTTATGATAAAATATCTTTTTCTTTTTATTATTAAAATTTTTTTTTGAATGAATTGATTGGATTGTTATATCATTAATTATTTTATTTATTTCTTTAACATAATAAATTTTTGTTATATTATTATTTTTACTTACATTTTCTAAATAATTTCTTAAAGCATTTATTGGAACACATGAATGTTCATATTTTCCTTTTATATAATCTAAAATTGTTCCTGGTACATTTTTTAAATTATTAATTGATTCATTAACTTTAAAAGATACATTTAATTGTTCTTTGATAAATATATTATTATTTGAACATAATTTTTTTATCATTTCTTCAAATGATGATTTTTCATTTAATTCATCAACTAATTCATATATTTTATTATATTTTTTATGATAATAAATTGTAGTTACTTTTTCATTATTTATTTCATTATTTATATAATTATAATCAATAATAAATCTATTTGTAAATGGATCTGAAATTATAGGAACTATTATAAAATTTTTAAATTTTTTATAAAATTTTATTGATAAACCAATTAAATTTACTAATTTCTTATTATAATTTATTAATTTATTAAATATTTCTTCTTTCAATTTACCAATATTTAATTTATAAATTGAACAAATAGATTCTAATTTTTTTGATTTAATATAAATATTAAAATCTAATCTAAAATTAAATGAAAAATTTGTAATAAAACCAAATTTATAATTTACTTTATTTATTTCTATAATATATAAATATAAATAATCATTATAAGATAATTCTTTTTCAAAAAATGATAATTCATTTAATTCATAAGCAAATTTATTATATTCTTCATTTAAATTATCTTCATTTATTTTTTTTCTTTTTATTCCTAATAATCCTTTTGAAAATTTATTTAATATATTATTTCCATTTTTTATCTCACTTAAATCTGTATATGGAACAAATATTTCTTTATTTTCACGATGAATTTTTGAAATATTTAAAGTATTTATCAAATTTATTCCTAAATCAGATTCTTTCACAAATTTATATTTCATTTTTTTTATTTTTTTCATTTTTTTTAAGTCAATATTTAAAATTTATTTTAATTTTTTAAATATTTAATTTTTTTTTATTTTAATTTTATAATACTTTTTTATTTTCTAGCTTCTATAATTTTTGTTTCAAGTAAACTACCTTTTTCTACTCCATTATAATTGAATTCAACATGAAATGGAAACATATTAAAATTATTTTTCCCAGTTATTTTAAAATTAGTAAAATTAATATCTTTTAAAGATTTACAATTCAAAAACATATTTTGACTTTCAACAATAATATTTTTTGTAAAATTAGATAAATTAATATTTTTTAAATTTGTACATCCAGAAAACATATTTGAAGTATTTGAAACTTGAGTTTTTAAATTTGATAAATCAATTTTTTCTAACATTTCACATCCTAAAAACATATTACTTGTATCAGATACATTTTCCATTGGAAAACTTGATAAATTAATATTAATTAAATTTGAACAATTTTGAAATAAACCACTTAAATTGTTTAATTCATTTAAGAATGAAAATGTAATACTGATGGTTCCTATTTGTTCAAAAGTATAATTAAATGAATTATTTGAATCAAATTTCTCTTTTTGTGAACCAATAATTCTCTCTACACAATTTTGTGTAATATCTTTTTCATTTTTATCTTTATTAAAATTAATAACTTGTACATTCTTCTTTAAATTATCATCATTTACTGAATAATCGACAACAATTTGAACACTATAATTTTCTAAAATTTCTTTTTTAATAGATTCAAGTTTAGGATTATTATCTATAACAGTTTTAACAGTTTTTTTAGAATAAATTTTACTACTAAATATATTTAAAACAAATTTATTTGGAGTAATATTTTTATATTCTTCTATTTTTTCTCCAAGGCCTAATTTTGTATATTTTCCTAAATAAATTAATTTAAAATGAAAATATGGTTTTTTATTTGAATTATCATTTATTTCTTGAATTTCTGATACTTCAAAACAAGAATATGGAAAAAATAATACTTCTTTTCTTTCAGGATAATATGATACTTTATCAAATTCAACATTTGTAGCATTATTTGAATCCATTTTTTCATCTCCTTTTATTATTTCAAAAAAAACTAGTTTTTCTTTATTCTCATCTAATTTACAATTTTTCATTATTTCCATACCAATATATTTAGATAAACTAAAATTTAAAAATACTTTACTAAAGCAAATACATTTTGGTAAGCCTTCATTTGTTGTGTTTAAATTTTTCTTTATATCATTAATTTCAGTGATTAATAATTTTCCTCCTCTATAAAAATTTTTATTTAAAATAGGTTTAATATATTCTTTATTTATTCCATAATATAATAATTTTACATAAACATCATAATTATTACCACTTCTTTTTTTCAAATCATTATTTATTATTTCTGAAAATTCTATAAAAGAAAACATTCTTAACCAATATCTAATAATAATGTTTAATGGTACATTATATTTAAAAGTTTGGTTTAATAAATAAGATAAATTTAAATCATTATTTTTAAATGTTTCATATAAAAATTTATTAAATTTGTAAATTTCTTCATCGCTTGGTTTAGTTATTGATTTATGATAATTAATTAATAATCCTAAATCATCTTTAGTTTTTATTTGTTCAAAAATAAATTTATCATTATTAGAAAAATATTTTAATACATCATTAATTATCAGTTCTTTTTTTATAGATTCAAAATTTTCTAAAATTAGTTTTTCATTTGTAAAATATAAATAATTTTTATTTTTTGAAATATAATCTTTAAATTCATTATTATTTTTATTATTAAAAACAATTATTTTGGGAATTAGATATAACTTATCTATTTCTTTTTTAAATTTTTCATTAAAATCTTTAAAAATATCTGAATCAACAATAATAACACATTCTTCAAATTTAATATTTATTATTTTATCAATTCCTTCCTTTATTGAATCGGTTATAAAACATTGAAATTTTTGCATAGATTTTAGATCTTCAATATACTTATCATATGTCATTGTTTCTTTTTTTGATATTTTTCTAATCCAAATTAAGTTATAGTTTTTCATTTTATAAACTAATAAACTAAAAAAACAAAAAAAAGACCCTATTTAAATAATTAATGAATTAAATAATAAATAATATTTAATTATTCAATAATGTAAAACAAGTTAATTAATTAACAAAATATTTAAAATGGTTTTTCTATTTTTTATTTATAAGATAAGTATATTAAATTTGTCTAAAATAATATATTTGAAATAATTTTTTTATTTATTAACTATATGAATTAAAAGAAAATAAATAAAATATTTTGATATTATTTAAGGAATAAAAAAAGGCATTTTATATTTAAGGGACATATTATAAATAAATAACAATAATATATAATAATTAAAATATAAATTATTTATTAATTTATAAATTATATTTAAAAAATTATTTATTTAAAAATTAAATAATTATATTAAAAAATGATTTTAAAATAATTAAATGTCAAATAAAAGTGAAGTGACACAAACAAATTTTATTTTATTTGATGATATAAAATCAACACCAAATTTAATTCAAGATAAAATTTTTAGATGTCCAATATGTATGCAAATACCAAGAATTTCAATAATAGGAATATTAAAAAATTCAATGATTATTTATACATGTAAATGTGGAAAAAATGAAATTCCAATTAATTTATTTTTAAAAGAATTTACAGAAAATCAAATTTTATTTTCTAATTGTTCATATATAAAACATAATGAAATTATAAAAAAGAAAAAAAATATAAATGATAATAATAATAATGATTTAATATTTTGTTTTGAATGTAAAAAATGTTATTGTGAATCTTGTTTATTAATTCATAATTTAGAAAATTCAAATATTAATCATAGAAAAATACAAATTGAATTATTAGATACACATTGTCCTTGTAATAAAAATCCAGCACAAGGTTTTTGTTTATTTGATAATGAAAATGTATGTTATGAATGTAGAAATAATCATTTAAATCATCAAATTATTCAACCTTTTGATTTTAATTTAACTAATTTAGAAATTGAAACTTTTAAAAAGGATTTTATTGAAGTTTTTAATTTAATTAATGAAAAAAATAGAAATTATAAAGATGAAATTGTTAAAATTTTAAAACAAAAAATATCAGAAATTGAAAAAGCTTATAATGAAAGTTTAGATATTAATAATAAAATTTTAAAAATTTTTTCTAATTATTATTTAATGAAAAATGCTTATTCTTCATATTTTGTTTATCCAATATTATCAACTTTAAAAAATATAAAATTTAATAATGAAAAAAATCCTTTAATAAAAGATTCTTCAGATATAACAAAAATTGTTAAAGAAGGAATATTATTTTTTAAAAATTATTCTGTAATTGATTTTAATAAAACTTCTTCAAATTTAGAAGAATTAACATCAAAAAGAAATGAATCAATTGAGAATAAAATAATAAAAAAATTATCAAAAAAAATAAGTGTAAATAATAGTGCAAATATTGCAAATTATAAAAAATATCCATTTTTAAATTATAAAAATAATAATAATATTATAAGAAATAATAATGATTTATTAACTTTAGAAAAAACAAGTTCAAATAATAGTTTTGAAAATGCAACTAAATATTCTTCTTTTGGGACAAAAAAAAAATATTCAATTAAAAATAATAAAGAAAAATCAAAATCAAAGTCAAAAGAAAAAGATGAAATGAATTTTTCAAATACAAAATTTAAAAGAGGTCAATCAATTTATAGTGCATATAATAATCATCGTCCTGGTATTTCTCCGAGAAAAAAATTGCCTTTAATAAATAATGAAAATAAAAAAAGTAATAATCATTTAAAAAATAGTAAAGAATTTAATTTAAAAAAATTTGCTGTTCATGAAGAAAAAAATAGATATAATGAATTTTCTCAAGTTGAATTTGTCTTTAAAAAAAATTAATTCTTTTTTTTAATTTTTTTAGTATTTGTAAGTTATTTGGTAAAAAATAATAATTTTTAATTATGCAAATTACCAAAATTTATTTAAAATTTAATAATAACTTAAATAATATTTTCTTAGATATGAATATTTTATATAATAAATTTTTCAATTGATTTAATTTAATATCAAAAATTGATTTAAATAATGAAAAATATTTATTAAATATATAAAATATGAAAACTCTCTTAAACATTTATTAAAAAAATTAAAATAATATTGTATTAATTAAAAATATATAAATAAACAAATATTTTTAGATTATTTAAAAATAAAATGTTTAAAATTTCATTTATAGCATATATAATACTTCAAAAAACAATAATCTCAGTAGTAAAATTTGATTTTAATACAAATAAAACAATAATTCCAAATTTAGATTTCATAGATACAATAATAAAAAATGATATATATATAGAAATAAAAGTAGGTAATCCAAAATTAACAATTCCAACATATTTATCATTAGAACAATTCTCTTATTATATAACAGGAAAAAATTTATCAGGAATATACAATGAATACTTATCATCATCATATCAATTAAAAACAGACAGAGAATCATCATATTATAAAGATATGTTTGAAAAAGGATTTTTATCATCAGAAAATATTTATGTAAATGATATAAAAAAAAAAGAATTTGAAATTAAAGATTTTAATTTTGTTCTTCCTTCAAAAGAAGGAATAAAATTATATCCTTCATTAATTGGTTTAGGAATAGAATCTTATTATATGAAAACAACTGGTTTTTTATATCAATTAAAGCAAAAAGGAATTATTGATTCTTTTGGATGGACTATTAAATATAATAATAATGATAAAGGAGAAATTATTTTTGGAGGATACCCACATGAATATGATAATAATTATAATCAAAAATATTTTAAAAATGCTAAAGCTGAAAATAGAGGAAGTTTTATTAATTGGGATTTATATTTTGATTATATTAAATGGAATGATTTAATTTATAATCAAAGTAATAGTTTTAATGGTTTTATTTTATATACTGAATTAGTTATTACTAATAATACTATTATTGCTCCTGGTTTTTTTATGAAAATTTTTCAAGAAAATGTTTTTAAAAGTAATTTTTGTAATAGTAAAATTTATAATGATAAATATTATTATTTTGTTTGTAATAAAGATTTTAAAATTAAAAAATTTGGAAGTTTATTTTTTTATCATAAAGATTTTGAATATACTTTTGAAATTAGTTATAAAGATATTTTTATTGAAGATAATAATCAAATTTATTCTTTGTTATTTTTTAGTAAAATTCAATTAGATAGATGGAGTTTTGGAAAACCTTTTTTTAAAAAGTATCAAATGATATTTGAACCTGATAGAAAATTAATTGGATTTTATATTAAAAAAAATAGTTATTCTTGGTCTTGGTTAATTGTTTATTTTCTTGGAATTATTATTATTTTATTAAGTGCTTATATGGTTTATAAATATAAAAAATTACCTCATAGAATTAAAGCAAAGGAATTAGATGAAAGTCAAAATTATGAAAATTATTCAAAGTTAGATAGTGAAAAAAGTACATTGGATATTTAAAATTTTATTGGTTTTATATATATTTTATTTAAAAATGAATTTAATTATGTAATATTAAAATAAGTTTTTTTCAATTTTATATCTTTTTGATTATAAATAATTATTAAAAATTAAATTTATTATCTGTATTTGTTAATTATTTTTATTTTTACAAACTTATCAGAATTTTGTTTTATAAAAAAATAAGAGTACTTTAAATTTTAGTAAGTGAACATCAAATATTAAATAAATTTCAATTTTGATTTTATATATATTTTCTAATATATTTTTCCATTTTAAATATATTTTATTTTAAAAAATAATATTTCAAAATTATTTATTAATTTTTAATATTAATTAATAATTATTCATTAAAAAAAGTTAAGGTAATTATATAATATTGAAAATATATATTTTATAACTATTTTATTCTATTTAAAATAATCATATTATAACTACTTTATAAAAAAAAGTTAGTAAAAAAATAAATTTAATTTTTTTTTTGACATATTTTAAAAATATAAAAATGATATTTCTATTTATGAGTAAAACAAAATGATAAACTAATTTAAAAAAAAATAATTATCTAAAATTAAGTTAGGATTATTTAAAATCAAATATAGTTAAGACTTATTTATAAATAGTTAAATAATATTTAAAAAATAAATAAAATGTCAGAACTAAATAAAATTGAATCTCAAAATATCTTATTCTCTACTACAAATTGTTCTTCAGATTATGATGAAAGTTCAAATAATGAAAAACAAAAAAGCTTTAAAGATGCATCAACTCAAACTGATAAAATTGGTATAATTCAAAGATTAAATCATTCTCCAAAAATGGAATTTCTAAATAAAAAAAGAAAAGAATTGTTTAAAACAGAAGTTAATTATAAAAAAAAACCAACTGGAAGAAAAAAAAAAAGTGATGTATCAATTAGAAAACATTCAAAATATTCAATTGATAATTCTATTTATAAAATAAAAAATAAAGCATTTAATTGTGTTGTTTTCACTATAAATAATATTTTAAAAAATAAAGGTTATGAAATTAAGAAAGTTGAATCTAATATTTTTAAAGATGGTTCAAAAATTTTTAATTTGGAATTATTAAAAAAAAAAATTGCAGATATTCTTTTATTAAAAGTTTCTTCAAAATATAGTATAACTTATGATAATAATAATAAAGAAATTATTGAGAAATATTCATCAAATCCATTAATTAATGAAATTTTAAATATGACTTTTGAAGAATCTATTCAAAAATTATTTTCTATGGATAAAAAAGATTTTCAAGAGAAATATAAATTTGAAAATAAATATTTATTTAAAAATTTAACATGTGAAGATCAACAAGAATTTGTTATTTTAAAAAATTTAATTGAGAATGGTTTAACAAATCATTTTGAAAAAATTAAGTCTAGAGCAATTAGAAAAGAAAAAGTATTTTAGAACAAAAAAAAATAAACAAATCTTTTTCCAATATATATAATTAATTATAAACTAACTCTTTTAAATTATATACAAGAATTATAAAAAAAAATCTTTTACCTTAACTTTTTATTACTAATATATTTAAAATTAAAGATATCTTCTATTAAAAAAAAGTTATTTTAATAAAAGAAAAAAATTAATATTATTTTTTTTTTTCATTAAAAAAAATAATTAAATATTAAAATTAAGTTAATTATTAATAATTTAAAAAAAAGTTTAGTATGTCATTTTTATTTAGATGTCAGGAATGTTATACTCCTTTAATTATTTCATTTTTTTATACAAAAAATTATAATGATGAAAATATATTAAATAATATGGAAACATCAAAAAAAAATTTAATGATAAAAATAAAATGTCAAAATTGTAAATATACAAAAATTAAAAATTCTCATGATTTAATTTCATTATATAAAACCTCAAAAATTATTTGTTTCAAATGTGGAAAAATATTTAAAAATAAATCACATTTTTATTTAGATAATTTAAATGAAGAAAATGAAAAAAATAAAAATAAAAAAATACTAAAAATATATTGTAAGGAATGTAAAAGTGAAGATAATAAAAATCCTCATTTTAATGATAATAAATGTAGATATTGTATAAGTAATTCTGATATATTATTTTTTTGTGAATCATGTGATGCTTTTTTTTGTATGAATTGTTTAAATATGCATTTTAATCCATTAGAAATTTCATTATTAGATAATAATAATAATGATAAAAAAAATGAATTTTTAAAATTTATTGAAGAAAATTATAAAATTAAGTTTGGACATTCAAAAAAAATTGATAATAAAAATGAAGATAAAAAAATTAAGGGAATAATATTTGAAAATTATAATAATAATAAATTTTTAGAATTTATAAATGAACAAAAAAATGATAAAAAATATATATTAAAAAAAACAAATGAATTATTTACTTTATTATTAAATAAATCAGAAACAAATTTTTTGATTAAAGCAATTCCAATTGATGAAAATAACTTTTATACAATTGATTATTCAAAAATTAATTTTTATAAAATTAATAAAAATAAAATAGAAAATGATTCATTTGTAACAATTAACTTTGAAAAAGAAATTTTAACAACATTATATTTTACAATTGAAAAAAATAAAATGTTTATCATTTCATTAAATAATCAATTAATACTTTATAAAGAAGAAAATAATAATTTTATTAAAATAAATGAATCTACTGAAGATTTAAATTTTACAAAAATTATTCAATGGATTGAAAATCATAAAAATACAAAATATTTAAGAGGAATTTCAAATGGAGTAATTTATAAAATAACAATAAATAATGAGAATTTATATATAAGTAAATTAAATGAAGATATAAAAGATAAAATTAATGATTGTATTGAAATAAATAATAAAGTTTTAGTTATGTCATGTACTTATTTAAATAAATTAATTTTTTTTTATCATGAAAATAATCAAATTAAAGAATTTTATGGAATTAATTTATCATATAAAAATAATTTATATTTTTTTAGAGATAATTTAATTATTATTAAAGGAAATAAAAATTTATCAATTTTTGATTGTATTAATTTCACTATTTTAAAAAATATTGTAGTACAATTTGAAATTTTTTCCATAGTTCCTATGACAAATAAAGTTTTTATTAGTATTAGTAAAAATTATATTAAAATATGGGATTATGATTTAAATGAAATAGATCAAATAGAAAATGAGTTGGAGATTTATAATGCTGCAATTACTATAAATAATAAAGAAATTAATAATAAAAATGAGAATAAATATATTAATTATAATATTATTGGTGTTGGGAAAAATGGGATTTTTAAATTTAATTTAAATTAAATAAATATTTTTTATTTAGGAAAAAATAAATGAAATAATTAGTTATTTTTTAATTAAAAAGAAATACTTATTATAATTATTTTATCTTTTAAATTATTCAATAATAATTATTATTTATTAAATATTTAATAATTGTTTTAAAAGAGTAAATTTTATATTTTTTGGTGATGATATCTAAACAATAAATTATTTACTTTAATTATAATTATTGTATAAATTATCCTTTTTATAGTAAAGATTTATTATTTTTTTTTTTCAAAA
>JAJMZS010003218.1:0-30940 GCA_023807205.1 Isotricha prostoma
AAAATTATTAAATTTATAATTGGGTTTTCACTAATAATAATTATTTTAAAAATATAAAAGAAATAATTAAATATAAATAATTAAATTCATTGAAAATTTTTCTATTTTGTTTGAACAAAAAAATAAGATATTTTTTATCAAATCATAAAAATAAAATAATCTTAATCATTAGATTTTATTTTTACTAAAATTTAATCTGATATTTATTTTATATTGTTTTTTGATTAAAATTTTGTCAATAATATTAAAAAGTTAGTATATTTCAATTTAAAATATTAAATTTATCTAAATTTTGAATTTATATATCATCAAGTATATTATATTTATTATAAATGTTTGTTTTTTTTATCTTATTTTTACATCTATTATTATTTATTATTGGAGGTGATTTTGAATAAACCAATCTATTTTTGAGTATAGCTTTATTTTGCTTTTTTATCATTTTATATAAAATTTTATTTCGAAATTCTTGTTTTATATTATCTTTTTGTGATATTTTTGTTAATTTTCTTTCTTCTTCTATTTCCTTTAATTTTTTTTTTATAAAATTTGATGTTTCTGGATTTTTATTATAATAATTAAACTGATTTAAAATCTTTTGAATACTTTTTTCTAGAATAAAAAGCATAATTAATATATTATTATAAATACTATTTAAATTTGCTATATTATATTTCATATCTAAAATGATCATTAATTCATTTAAATTTATTAAAGTAATGTCATCATTTATAATAAAAAATTCAGGTGTATTTTTTTTAATAAATTTTAATAAACTACTTATAAAATGTGAAATACAAGTAAAATGAAGTGGAAATTGTTTAATTAATTTATTATATTTTGCTTCATCAATTATTGTTTCCAATTCTATAACCTCAATTAAACTTAATTCATTTATCCTATTGATTTTATTTGATTTTTCTCTAATCCAAAGAGAATTTTTTTTAATATCATTTTCTAAACGATTTTTTTCTTTTAATAAAGATTGATTTTTTTCTTTCAATTGTTTTATTTCAATTTCATTTTTTTTAATATTTAAATCACAATTTTTATAATTTTTAGTATATGAATTTGTATATTGTTTTAATTCCTTTTTTAATTCCCATATTCTTTCTTTTTGATTGTTGTTTTTTTTTAATAATTCTAAAATATTGCTTTCTAAATATTTTATTCTATAAGAAATTAAATTTGGATTTTTTAAAATTTCTTGGTTATTCTTAAATATAGAACAAATTAAATTTTTATATCCATCATATCTATTTATAATTTTTTTCTTTTCTTCTATTTTATTATAAATTTGTTTAATTTCTATTAATAACTGATCCTTTTGGTGTAATAATAAATTCAATTTATCTTGTTCTTTCAATACAATATTTTGCAAATGTTTAATATATTTATCTTTGGATATAATATAATTTTCAAGTAATTTTTTATTCTCTTTAATTTGATAAGAATAATTATTAACTGATTCAATTTTATATTTCTCAATATCTATTAGATTTTTATATTTATTTTTTTGAGTTAAAAATATATAATTTCCTTTAAATAATTTTTGAATATTATTTATATATTCTTCTCTTACAAAATGATGAGGAGTTATTTTATTTTTATCAAGATAAATTTTTTTAGAATTTTTTCTCAAGGAATTCATACTTGTATAATATTTTGTTTCGTTTTCACTATTTTCAATGAATTTATTTCTTCCTTTTTTTCTATTATATAATATGATAGGAGTCTCTTCAGTTAAGTTCTTATTATAAGAATTTAATTTTAAATTTGTTTTAAATTTATTATGCATAATATTCCTATAATAATCATCATATTGACTTAATTTTTTAGAAAAAGCAAATGATTTATTTCTTATAGTATTTGAAGGAGTTATTTTTAATTCATTAGAAAAGTTTTTTGTATCCTTATTACTTGAATATGATGGTAAAAAATTTTTTGTCCTTACTGTTTCAGTTGAAGTAGGAAATGCATTTGTAATTTCTGATTGAATATTCCTTGAAGAATTATGCATTGATTTTGTAAAAATATTTAATGAAGATTTCTTACAAAAACTCATATTATTAAATCTTGTTTTTGGTAAATATATTAATTCCATTAATTTGATTAAATAAAATTTTTAATTTTTTTTGAGAATATTAAAAATTTTTGTAGGACATTTCTGTAAACAATTAATTTATATATTTATAATTGACCAAAAATAAATCAAATACATCAAAGAATTTTAATTTAATATTCTATATTCAAATTTCCTTATTATAATATTTTTTAAATGTAATAAAAATAAATATAACTTAAATAAAATAAATTTTAAATAATATGGATAAAATAAATGAAAGCTTTTACAAGTTAAAAGAAGAATTTTTTGATCGGCAAAAAAATCAAATGAAAATCCTATTTGCTCATACAAAAGATAATACTCAATATTTAAAACATTTAAACTTAGATTTCAATCCTTTTAATTATAAATGTAAAATTAATAATATATAATATTTAAATTTAGATAAAGAACTTGTTTCAACAGATATAAAAGATAAACATTATATTTTAGAACAAGAATATAAAAAAAAAGGAATTCCATATTCTCCTTATTTATTATATGAACCAGAAGAAGTAAAAAAAAAAGAAGAAGTGAAAAAAAAAGAAAAAGGATTTGATTATTATAAAAGACATATTCATTTAGAAAATTATGATGAAGAACCAGAATCATATGGTGTAATATCAAAACAAATAGAAGAATTAAAAAAAAAAAATAATGGTCACATAAGAGGAAAAACTAAATGGTTTGATAGTGTTGGAAATCAAAATTGGAAAGAATGTGAAGTTTTATCATATGATGAAAATGAAAAATTATTTTCTATTAAAATAATTACAATGAAAGAACAATTAACATCAGCAGATGAAAATGTTCCAATTACAATATATAAAAAAGTAACAAGATTTAATTGTTTAATGGAAGGAGAAAGTATGAAAAATTTAAATAGAAGAGTTAAATTAGCACAAAATTGGTATTTTTATGCTGAAAAATATATGGCACTTTATTTTTTTATTAGTGAAAAAATTATTCCAGATCCATATAATTTTATAAATAATGATTATATGAATAGATTATTTAGTTTAGCTTTTTTATATAAAGGAAAAAATAAACATCAAAGTAATCCAATTGAAATTGAAAATATGAATAATTCAGAAAGATTTGGAATTTGGAGAAGATATTCATTTAAAAGAGTTATTCCTGAAGATGAAGAAAAATTACAAAAAATTTTATCTACTTTTATTAAAAAAAATGTAACTAGTTTTAATAAAGAATTAGAAGCAATTAATGAAAGAAGTTATCAAATACATGAATTTTATAAATCATTACCTACAAATTATCAATATTTTAAATTATTAAGTGATATTATTCCATTAAAATATTTTTTAACTCCTACTGATAGATTTTTATTACCTGAAAAAGAAAAAGGTGAAATTCAAATTAAAAGAAAACATGAGTTTTTAAGTATGTTTACAAAAATGCAATATAAATTACATCAAAATGAATATGATTTATCTTCAATTTTAGTAGGAGCTAAACAAAATTTAGAAAAATCAAGAAATAAATTATTATTCTTCCAAAGTTTTTATACAAAACCAATTCCATTAGATTTATTTAGAAATAAAAATGGAATTGCTCAAAAAGAATTTATAAAAGAAATAAATTATATTATAAGTCATTCAAATTTTGATTTAACTCAATTTTTAGAAGAAAGAAAAAAAGAAGCAGAAAAAGTTGATAAAGCAGCAGGAATACCAGAACATTTAAAGCATAAATTTAAAAAATTTGAGAAATTAATTAATAGAGTAATCGCAAATTCAGCAAGAGATACTTTTCATAGAAGTATGGATTATTTAACAAATGTATTTAAAGAAATAAGTGATCAAATTCAAAAAGAACATAATTATGATTTTCAAAAATTTTCAGAAGCAAATAGTAAATATCAAGAAAAATTAAATGAATTTGTTGAAAAAAGAAAAAAAAAAGAAGAAGAGAAAGAAGAAGAAAAAGAAGAAGAAAATAAAAAAAAGAAAAAAGAAAAAGAAATTGATGTTGATAGAATTAAATTTACAGAAGAAGAACAAAAAGAATTAGATGAATTAGATTCACAAATACCAAAATTTGATATGGAACAAATATTTGAAATTAGAGATAATTATCCATTAGAATGTTTATTTCAAACTGAATTTAATTTATTACAATTTGATTTTGAATTAAAATTTGAAGGAAAATCATTTAATTTAGAACCTGATATTAAAACATTTTGGAATTGTATTGAAAATCATATTAGAGAATCAATAAATGATTTAAGTGTAATTTCTTCAATTTTTATATTAGATATTTTAACAAAAGAAGAACAAACAAGATATATGAGTCATGAAGCAAATTATTTAAATGTTTTTTATTCAGATGATCCTTCTATTGAATTAGAAATTCAAAAATTAAAAAAACAATTTGAATTATATTTTGCACCAGGAGAAATAATGTTAAGAATATTAAATAAAGAAAAAATTCCTTCTTTAATAGAATTAATGAAAGTAGCAAATGATAAAAATATAAATGAAGAATCTTTAAATATTGAATATTTTAGATATTTAATAGATGAAAATAAAAAACAATCAAATTTTTTTAATAGAATGTTTAAAGATGATGTATTTTTTTTAGGTGGATTATCAATAAATGTAAAAGGAGTTAAACAATCATGGTTAAAAAGATTAGATGATACAAAAGAAAAATTATTTAGATTAGTTATGTCAAATAATGCATATTTAAGTACAAAAATGGAAGAAGAAAAAAAAGAAATTGAAGCAAAATTAGATAATGAACCTCAAACAGTTGATGAATATAATGATGATATAAAATATTGTGCTAATTTAGGAGAAAAAATGAAAGGTATTTGGGAAAAAATTAATAATCAACAAGAAAATGCTCAATTATTAGAAGATAATTTTAATGAAATAAAAAGAGAAGATTTTTTTAGAATGTGGTCTTGTTATGGTATACCTAAATATTTACAAATTAAAAAAGAAGAAACTGATGCAAGATTAGAAGCAGATAGAAAAGTATTTAAAAAACAAATTAAACAAAAATATAAAGATACTATTTTAGAAATTTCAAAATTAAGACAAGATTTTGAAACTAATACAGTTATTAATGAAATTGATTCTTATGAAGAAACTTTTCAAAATTTTTCTAGTCAAAAATATGATATTGAACAAATGATTAAAAATTGTAGAATATTAAATGAACATGAAACTATTTTAAGAATGAAAAATTCTGATTTAACTGAAATAAAAGGAATTAAAGCAAATTTTGATCCATATTATGATTTATGGGAAAGTGTTTTTAATTTTCTTTCAGGTAAAAAAAGTTGGATGGAAGATAATTTAAAACAAATAGATAGAAAAAAATTAAAAAATACATATGAAAAGTGTGTAAGTACAATAGATTATTTAGAAAGAACATTATTTAGAAAAGATAAGCCAGCCCCACATAAAATAATCCAATTACTAAGAAAAAAAATAGAAGAATTTCAACCAATATTACCTGTTTTATATGATTTAATAAATCCTGATTTTAAAGCTAATCATATTGTTGATTTATCTAAAGCAATTGGAATTCCAATTCCAGATAATTTAGAAATAAATATGAATGAATTAATAAATCTTGGTATTTTAGATAAAAGAGATGAGATATCAGATAGATCAGTATATGCAACAGGTCAAAAAAAACTTAATGCTACTTTAGAAAAATTAAAAGAGAAATATAAATTAATGAAATTTGATTGTACAAATTTTGGAAATACTGATTTAGTAATATTAAAAGATGTTGAACCATTAAGTGAAGAAATTGATGCAATTTTAACAAAAATAGTATCAATGTCATCATCAAAATATGCAAAATATCTTCAAAAAGATATTCATTATATATGGTCAAATATATCTAAAGCACAAGAAATAATTGATGCATGGTTAAAAACACAAAAATTATTAACTCAATTACAACAAATTTTCTCATATGGTGATTTAAAAAAACAATTAAGTGAAGAATATCCTAAATATCAAAATGTAGAAAAACAATGGAGACAAACAATGGAACAAGTAAAAGGTGCTCCTCAATTATCTGAAGTTGTACAAATGACAAAAATAAAAGAATCATTTATGAAATGGAGTAGTATATTAGAAGATGTTAATCAATCATTAAATGCATATTTAAATACAAAAAGAGATATTTTCCCAAGATTTTATTTTGTTAGTAATGAAGAATTAACATTAATGCTTGCTAGAAGTGGTGAACCTGATATTATAGCAACTCAATTTATTCAACAAATATTTGAAGGAATGAAAAAATTAAATTATTCAAGTAAAGATATATCTTTTGATGTAAATAATTATGAAACAGGTGAAGTCATTAAAAAAGTATATAATTTAAAAAAATTTGAACAATTTGTAAGTGAGAAAGGAGAAACAGTTAATTTTGTTAATATTATTGATCCATATGAAGAAGTTAGAGGAAAGGAAGAAACTTCATATAGAACAGTTTTAATTGAAAAATGGTTAACAGATGTTGAATTTTCAATGAAATTAACTTTAAAAAAATTATTTAAAGAATGTTATATGGATTTAATTAAACCAGAAACAAAAAGAGAAATTTGGGCACAGAATCATATTGAACAAGCAATTTTAACAATATCTCAACTTGATTGGACTCAAAGAACTTCTCAAGCAATATTAAATATTCCAAATAATAAAAATTCCTTAAAAGAACTTAAAGCACATGATGATAATAATTTATTAAATTTAATTAAAGCAATTAGATCAAGTGAAAAATTTACTTCTTTATTTAAAAAAACATTAGTTAGTTTAATTATTCAAGATGTTCATGCAAATGATGTAATTGATTATTTAATAAAAAATGATGTAACTAATATTACAGCATTTGAATGGATAAGTCAATTAAGATATTTCTTTGTAAATTATAAAGGTAAAGAAATAGAAAAATTAGAAGATGCTGAAAATATTCATGTTAGAATGTTAAATACTGAAAGAGCATATGATTTTGAATATTTAGGAAATCAAAAAAGATTAGTAATAACTCCTTTAACTGATAGATGTTATAGAACAATGATGGAAGCTTTATCTAATAATTTAGGAGGTGCTCCTGAAGGACCAGCTGGAACAGGAAAGACTGAAACAATTAAAGATTTAAGTAAAAATTTAGGAAAAAAATGTTTTACTTATAATTGTAGTGAAGATTCAGATTTTACTTTAATGACTAAATTTTTTAAAGGAATTGCTATGAGTGGTTGTTGGGTTTGTTTTGATGAATTTAATAGAATTACATTAGATGTTTTAAGTGTTATCGCACATCAAATTTCAATTTTATTATATTGTTTAAAAGGAAGAACAACTCAATGTACTATGGATGGAAGAACATTTAATTTTAATTTTAATATGGGTATTTTTATTACAATGAATCCTGATTATGCTGGTAGAAGTGAATTACCTGATAATTTAAAAGGATTATTTAGACCATTAGCAATGATGATTCCAAATTATGAAATGATAACTGAAATTATGTTATATTCATATGGTTTTAAAGGAGCAAGAGATTTAAGTAAAAAAATAGTTTCTTCATTAAGATTAGCAAGTGAACAACTTTCAAGTCAATTTCATTATGATTATGGTATGAGAGCACTTAACGGTATTATAAATTATATTGGTATTATTTCTACAGAAAATAAAATAGATACAGAAGAACAAGAAGAATTTTTAGTTCAAAAAGCTATAAGAGATTCAAATATGCCAAAATTCATTGCTGATGATTATAAAATATATGAAGGTATATTAAGTGATTTATTCCCTTCAGGTGAATTTGTTAATAAAAATGATGAACAATTAATAGAATCAATAAAAGAAAAATCAAAAGAGGAAAAATTAATATCAAATGATTTCCTTACAAGTAAAGTAATAGATTTCATTAATATAATGTCAGTACGTCATGCAGTTATGATTGTAGGAGCTCCAATGTCAAATAAATCATCAATAATGAAAGTATATTTAAATGCTCTTCCAGATTATTTTAAAAAATTAAATCAAAATAAAACAGTAAAAGCCCAATTTATTAATCCAAAAGCTATAACTTCACCTCAATTATTTGGTTTTGTTAATAAAAAAACAATGGAATTTAATGAAGGAATTTGTTCAAAAGCATTAAGAGATTATTTTGCTGATGTAAGTGAAGATTTAAAACTTTTAACATTTGATGGTCCTGTTGATACATTATGGATTGAAAATATGAATTCTGTTCTTGATGATACTAAAAAATTATGTTTAGAAAATTCAGATCAAATTAGATTAGATGAAAAAACTTTTATTATTTTTGAAATTGATGATTTATCTCAAGCTTCTCTTGCAACAATTTCAAGATGTGGTATGGTTTATACTGATAGAGTTAATATTGAACCTAATGATTTCTTTTATAGTTGGTTAGATACTTTACCTGAATCTTATAAAAAAAGTAATTTTAATGAATGCATTCTTGCACTTTTTAATAGTTATTATCATCAAATTGTTGATGAGATTTTGTTTGATGAATATAATAATTTAATTATAAAAATGGGATTACCTATATTTAAAAATTGGTTTATGAAAATTTTTATTAATGTTTTAGAATGTTTATTATTTGATTCTATTTCTAAAGAAGATACTATTGAAAATGAACTTGAAAAAGAAAGAATGAAGGAGAATAATGAAAATGATAATCAAATTGGAGTTAAAGAAGAAGATAAAAAAGATAAAGGAAATGTTATTAGACAATTAACTGGAAAAGAAAGACAAATATTATTTAATAAATTTATGTATTGTTTAATGATTAGCTTCATTTGGTTAGTTGATTCAAGTAAACAACAACAACTTATTTTTTCAAAAATAACAGAAATAAATAAAATAAATGTAAAAGATCAAAATTATCCTTTAAATGAAGAAATAATGGAATTTAATAAAAATTATGAACAAATACTTTATCAATTTAATAACTTCTTATATGATTTTCATGAAAATTCCTTTAGAAATATAAATGAAATCTTAAAAGAAAGTCATGAAGAATCATTTAAAAAAATTAGAGAAGATATATACAAAGAAAATTCAATATTAATTCCAACTATTCAATCATATAAATCAAATGCATTATTCCATATTGCCCAAACAAATAAAATGCCTTTATTATTATATGGACCTACTGCAACAGGAAAAACAAATATAATAACAAATTATATAACATCAAATCCAGAAATTTTTAATGGAAAAAATTGGTTAAATTATACATTTATTTTTAATAGTAAAACAACTGCAAATAATATATGTGATTTAATTGAAGAAAAAATATCTTTTAAATTAAAAAAAGGAACATTAGCACCTCAAGGAAATAAAAATGCATTAATATTAATAGAAGATTTAAATATGCCTTCTAAAGAAAGATATGGTGCACAACCACCAATTGAAATTGTAAGACAATATTTTGATTATGGTGGATGGTATGATAGAAAAGATAAAGAATTTTTAAATTTTAAAAATATATTAATAAATACATGTATGACTTTAGGAAGACCAATTGTTTCTCTTAGATTATTATGGCATTTTATCCCATTAAGTTTCTCTGAAATTGATGAAATTAATTTAAAAGATATTTTCAAAGAATATTATGAAGCTTATTTCTTTGATTATCCTAATCAAATTAGAAAATTAAGAGATACTATAGTAGAAGGAGCTATTACATCATTTAAAGGAGTAAAAGAAACTTTTAGACCATTACCAATTACTCCACAATATAATTTTAATTTAAGAGATTTAATTAAAATTTTTAATGGATTATATATGATTAAACCTGAAGCTGTTGGTAAAGATGAGGATACTACTGATTATATTATGAGTGCTTTATTACATGAAACTTGTAGAGTTTATCATGATAGATTATATTCTGATGAACATAGAATTAAATTTAAAACTGGAATTATTAAAAAATTACAAGATTTTGTATATCATGGAATTGATGAAAAAGATGCTGAACAACAATATAATTCTTTATTATTTAGTGAAATTAATGAAGATGAATTATATAAAAGAGTTAATAATGTTGAAGAAATTAAAAATGTAATTTATGAAAAAATGGTTCAATATAATGCTAGTAAAAAACAAAAAGAGAGATTAGAATTAATATTATTTGATTATTCATTAAGACATTTATTAAGGATTGATAGAATTTTAGCAAGAAAAGGAGAACATAGTGTTTTAATTGGATTAACAGGTTCAGGAAGACAAAGTTTAGTTAATGTATGTGCATATATTAAAAGATTTAAAATATATAAAACAAGAGGAAAAGATGAAGTAGAAGATTATGGTCATAAAGATTGGTTAAAAGATATTCAAGAATTATATTTACAAGCAGGAGTTCGTTTAGAAAATACAATATTTATGTTAAATGATAATAATATATCAGATGAACAAATGTATGTTGATTTAAATTGTATTATTTCAAGTGGTGTTGTATATAATTTATTTACAAATGATGAAAAAATAGAATGTATTGCAAATTTAAAACAAATAAAAGAATATGATGATTATGCTAATGCAGATGATCAAACTTTATGGGATGTTTTTATAAAAAAAACATTAGAAAAATGTAGAGTATTTTTATGTATGAATCCATTAAATCAAAGTTTTACTAAAATTTTAAGAAATTTCCCTGCTTTAACAAATACAGCAATAGATTGGTATGAACAATGGCCTGAAGATGCTTTATATTATTTAGCAAAGAGAGAAATTTCAAAAGATGAAAATTTAAAACCTAAATCAAATGATTTATCATATATTTTTTCAAAAATATTTACAGAAATAAATAAACAAAATGATATTTATTTCCAAGAAACAAGAAAAAAAGTTATTATATTACCAAAAAGTTTCTTAGATTTTCTAAATTTTTATAAATATATGAATGAAAAGCATTCAAAGAAAATAATAGATGATATTAAAAAATATAGAGAAGGTATAAAAAGAATAGAAGATGCAGGTGTTCAAATAAAAATAATGAGTGAATTATTAGAGAAAAAGAAACCAATATTAATAGAACAAGGTAAAGTAATAGAAAAAACATTAACAGAAATATCAACTCAATCAAAAGAAGCTGAAGAAGCAAAAATAAAATGTCAAGAAAATGAATTAATTGCAATTGAAAAACAACATGAAGCTGAATTAAAAAAAGCACATGCTGAAGAAAGTAAAATGGAAGCAGAAGTAATTAAAGAAGAAATTAATAAAAAAATTATGATGATTGATAAAAAACAATTTATGGCATTAAGATCATATAGAGTACCACCAAAAGAAATAACAACAATGATGGGAGCAATTTCAGTTATAATGTCAAACTTTGAAAAAAAGCCTTTAGAATCAGTTCCAACACAATGGGATTTTTATAAGAAAAAATTAAATGATGTTAAATTATTAAAAACATTACAATCACTTCCAAAAAAATTAGAAACAACACAATTTTCAGAAAAAATATTAACATTATTAACACCATTTATAAATGATCCAGATATTGAACCATCATATATGGAAAAAAAAATATCATCAACTTGTGCATGTTTCTGTCATTTTATTATTAATATGTATAAATTAGATGATTTATTAAAAACAAAATTAATTCCTTTAACTAAACAAAGTGAAGAAGCTACACAAGCTTTTACAATTGCACAAGAAAATTTAATGAAAATTAAAAATAGTTTACAAGAAATTCAAGATAAATTAGATTCACTTACTGAAAATTATAATAAAATTAATTTAGAACAAGAAAAACTTCAAGCTCAAATTGCAGAAAGTCAAAAAAAATTAACAAGAGCACAGAAATTAACATCTAAACTTGGAGGAGAAAAAAAAAGATGGGGTGAATCTGCTGATTCTTTAGAAGAAAAAAAACAATTTATATTTGGTGATGTTATTTTAGCTTCAATATATATTTCATTTTTAGGTCCATTTTTAGTTCCTTTTAGAGAAAAATTTGTTAGAGAATTTATTTTTAAATTTTTAAATGATAAGAAAATTAAATTTAGTGAAATTTCTGAAATAAATAAAATTATCGGTGATCCATATTTAATTTCTAATTGGGTTATTAATGGTTTACCTCCTGATTCAGGAAGTGTTGATAATGGTGTAATATTATCAGAAACTACAAAACCTTGTTTATTTATTGATCCTCAGAAACAAGCTTTTAAATTCTTTTATAAAATGTATAAAAATGATTTTGTTATTTATAAAAAAACTGAAATTGATACAAAGAAAATGAAATTAGATCAAGTTAAAGAAGGTTTATTAGAATCTTGTATTAAAAATGGGAGAACTTTAATTTTTGATTATATTTCTTATGATATACCTTCTGATGCAGAATTATTATTTTCAAGTGAAAAAATTAAGAAAAAAGATGGTACTTATTTAAAATTAACAGAATCAAATGAAGTTCCTTATAATAGTAATTTCAAATATTATTTAATTTCATATTTAACAAATCCAATATTTAATCCTGAATTATATGGTAAAATTTCAATTATCAATTTTACTGTTAATAAAGAAGGTTTAACAGAACAATTATTAAGTGTTATTGTAAAAGAAGAATCTCCAGCTGATGAAAGTGAAAAAAATAATATTTTACAAAAAAAATTCCAATTAAATGAAACTATACATAAAACTGAACAAGATATTTTAAATAAATTATCAGTTAGTAGTGAAGAATTATTAGAAAGTGATGGTTTAATTTTCAGTTTAGAAGAAAGTAAAAAATTATCAGATGAAGCAACAGTACAAATTAATAATGCAAAAATTACAGAAGAAAGAATTGATAATAATAGAAGTTTGTATTTACCATTATCTAATTTAGCAACATTAGTATTTTTTTCAATTAATGAATTAAGTAACTTAGAAGATATTTATCAATTTTCTATTTCTTGGTTTATTAAAGATATTTTAATTAGTAGTTTGAAAGAAAATGAATATGATAAATCTGTAGTAACACAAAAAACTAATGAATTTATTGAAGAAAGAATTAAAATATTATCTACAAGTTTATTAAAAGTAGGATATACAGCTGTATGTAGATCATTATTAAATAGAGATAAATTAGTATTTTCTTTAATGTTACTTATTAAAAAATTATCTGCAGAAGGTATAATAAGTAAAGAAGATGTAACATTCTTTTTAGAAAATAATGATATATCATCAATAAAATCTCCAATGGTGAAAAATAAACCACATTTCTTTGATGAAATTAAATGGAAAAGATTATGTTTAACAGAAAATTTAGAAAGTCTACATACATTATGTGAAACAATAAATAATAATAAACCACAATGGGAACCATTCATTAAAGAAACATTAGAAGATAATTCAGACTATGAAAAACATTTAGAAATACCAAACTTTAGTGAAATATCATTATTCCATAGATTAATGATTTTAAAAATAATAAATCAAGAATCATTAATTCCATATACAAGAATTGTTATATCAGAATATTTAGGAAAAGATCTTGGTCATGTTCCCTTATTTACAATTGATGATTTATATGAAATGAGTTCATTTAATACTCCATTAATGTTAATTGTTACTCCTGGTTTAGATCCTACTAATGATGTTAGAAAAATTGCAGAAGAAAATAATAAAGAAATTGTTTCTGTTTCTTTAGGACAAGGACAAAGTCAAAAAGCATTAAATTCAATTGAAGATTGTCAAAAAAAAGGACAATGGGTTTTCTTACAAAATTTACATTTAGTTCCTTCATTTATGAAAAATTTAGAACAAGTTATTTCATCTTTACAAAATAATGATAGAGAAATGAATATTGGTTTTAGATTATGGTTATCTTCACTTCCATCAAATAATATTTTATCAAGTATATTAGTTAATTCACTTAAAATTACAATTGAAAGTCCAAGTGGAATGAAAAGTAATTTATTAAAGTTATTAAAAGCACAAGAAAAAGGATGGCAATATGAACATGAACAAACAAAACGTTTTGGAAAAGAATATGAATTTACAAAATTATTTATTGCATTAATGCATTTTCATAGTATAATATTAGAAAGGAAAAATTATGGTCCTATTGGATGGAATATTAAATATAATTTTAATGAAGCTGATTTTCAAATATCTAAAAATATATTAAAAAGTAATTTAGAAAGATATTCAAAAGCAAATGATACTATACCATTTAAAGCTATTATTTATTTAACTTCTGATTGTATTTATGGAGGAAGAGTTACTGATGATTGGGATAGAAGAACTTTATATGCAATTTTAGATGATTTATATAATAAAAAAGTATTAGAAAATGAAATTTATAAAATAAATGATTTAGATGATTTTCCTATTGAATTTCATGAAAATTATGAACCTTATTTTGAACAATTTACTAATTTATCTGATGAAGAAACACCAGAAATTTTAGGATTACATAAAAATACTTTATTAAGAAAACAAATTGATGAAGGGAATCAATTAATAAGTTCATTACATTCAATGGAAAAAGGAAGTGAAGGAAATACAATACAAATGAAATTAAAAATATTAGAAGGAATAAAAGGATTAATAGAAGAAAAATTACTAAGAGAATTTAATATTGATGAAATTAAAAAAAAATTTCCATTAAAATATGAAGATTGTATGAATTCAATATTAATACAAGAAATAATGAGATATAATAATTTATTAGATTTAGTATTTCAATCATTAGAAGATGCAGTAAAATCATTTATGGGACATTTACCATTAACTGATGAAATAGAAGAAATGGCAAATGAAATAATAAAAGGTAAAACACCAGAAAATTGGATTAGAGCAAGTTATCCAAGTAGAAAACCTTTAAAATCATGGATAAATGATTTAAGTAATAGAATTAAATTCTTCCAAGAATGGATAGATAATGGTACACCAATTAAATTTTGGTTAAGTGCATTTTTCTTTACTCAATCATTTTTAACAGGAATTAAACAAAATTATGCAAGAAAATATAAAAAATCAATTGATAGATTAGAATTTGATTTTGATTTTGCTGATCAAGAAAATTATAATATGGATAAAGTAAATAATAGAGAAGAATATTATATTTATGGTGTTTATATTGAAGGAGCTCAATGGAATAATAATTCACATACAATTGATGAATTACAAGGAAAAAATGTTTCATGTGAAATGCCACCTATTATTTTAAGAGTAAGACCATTTGATGATGAAAGTTCTAATAAAAAAAATACTTTTATATACGAAGCACCTGTTTATAAATGTTCTACTAGACAAGGTACTTTAAGTACTACTGGTCATTCTACAAATTATATTTTTACTGCTAATTTACCATCTAAAGTTGAACCTAATCATTGGACTAAAAGAGGAGTTGCTTTACTTAATCAATTAGATGATTAAATTTTTTATTTATTTTAAATAAATTTAAGTTTTTTTTTTTGTTAACTTATTTTTAAAATTCATTATTTTTTTTGAATTTAATTTATAGGTATTAATTAATTTTAAATTTCTTAAATATATTTACTTATTTTATTTAATAAAAATATTATTAATTTAAATACATATCTTTAATTAAATTAAATTCTTCAAAATTGATTATATTTTTAAATTTTATAAATTAATTATTTTATTATCTAATTCATTTAAATTTTAATGAGTTTATATTAGAATTAAAAATTTTTATAAAATTGAATTTGGATTTTTAAATTCATTTTCAAACCTCAATTTTTTGTTATTTAATAGAATATTATTATTTTAATTTTTGAAAATATATTTTATATTTATTATTAATTTCATCAAAGGACTTATTTATATATTATATCTTTACAACTATTTAATTTTTTTATATAAATTATTATCGTTAATTTTTGAATTTCATTATTGAACATATAAAAATGAATATATTTAACATAATTACATTCTAAAATTTAAATTAATATTATAAATATTAAAAAAGGAAATTGATTTCTCTTTCATTAAAAAGTTTTTTCTTTACATTAAATCAAAATAATTTAAATGTTTGAATTGTAATTATTAAATAAAATTATTTTTTTTTATTTTTTTTTGAATTTATAAACATTCAAAAATGTATAAAAAAAGACCAATTGATTTTAATTTGATTGATGCAATAAAATATCTAAAAAAAAATGATAAAGCAAAAACCTTAATTTTAAATGATATTCAAAATGAAAAAAAAGAAGATTTTGATAATCAAATAAATGAAAAATCAAAGGTTAAAAAAAATCAAATATATAATATAATTTCAAATCTTACACCAACAAATTCAACATCTTCCACAAAAACTAATATAACAGATATAGAAATTCCTAATTATAAAATAAATACATATTCATTTAAAAATAATAATAATGATTATGAAAATAATATTTATGATAATGAATATCAAAATGAAAGTAATAAATTTTATAAATATTATAATCATAATACAATTGATAATATTTCAATGACTCATAAAACTAAAAAAAAGCATTCAATAAAATTAAATAAATCATTAAAAACTTCATATTATTCAAATAATAAAAAATATAATCAATTAGATTATATTAATGAAGACTTTGGAAATAGAATATATGATTTAGAAAAACAATTTTATTCAAAATATAATTCATTAAATATTTCATTATCTTCAAAAAATTTAATTAAAGTAGAAGATTTATTATTTATTTCAGAAAGAATTGATATATTATTAAAGAAAATAAAAGAACTTAATGTAAGTGATAGTTTAGTAAATGATAATTATGCTAATCAAGAATGTTTTGAATATTTATCTTTTTATTTTAATAGTACCTTATTAGACCGTTATTATTATTATTTTAATAAAATAAATCATCTTATTATTAAATCCTCTAATAATTTAGAAATTTTTTGTATAATTTTAACATATCATTTTTCAATTAATCAAAAATATTTTATCATATATAAACCTATTTTTAGAAAGATATTCCCATTAATTAAAGATAATTTTATATTAATATTAAAAAAAATATTATCAGAAATTTATTCATATGAGGACTCAAATTATTTTTCAAATAAGTCAATATATTTAACTAAAATAAATAAAATAATAAATGATAATATTTCAAATGAATATTCAGAAAAAAGAATAATTTCAATTATAATTAAAAATAGTAAAACGATTGTAGATTTTGTAAAAGATTTATTATCAAAATATCAAAATGAAAATAAAATTCTAGGTTCTGAATTAACAATCCTATTTAATAATATATCAAAATTACCAAATGAAACTTTTAAAAAGTTTTTTTATGAGAAAATTTTATATATTCCTGATAAAAATGGATCAATTATTAATTATAATACTCTAAATCAAATATCAATAATGAATAATCTAAAAGTTCCCTATATAAAAGCTCAATCAAATAAAAAATATTCTTTAGTTCTTGATTTAGATGAAACTTTAGTTTTTGTAAAATTTTTGAATAATAAAGAAAAAGGTATTCTTCATTTTCGTCCTTATTTATTTGATTTTTTAAATTGTTTATTACCTTTTTATGAATTAATTTCTTTTACTACTTCAACAAAATCTTATGCTGATTCAATTTTAAATTCTATTGAAGAACATAAAACATATTTCTCATATAAATTCTATAGGGAACATGCAATAATTAAAGGAAATAATCTAATTAAAGATATTTCTAGATTGGGAAGGGATATGAGTAAAATACTATTAATTGACAATATGTCCCTAAATTTTCAATATAATAAAGAAAATGGAGTTTTAATTTATCCTTTTTATAATGAAAATTATCTGGATACATCTTTAATAGAATTAAAAAAAATTTTAATTAAAATTTATTTTAAAAATTATGATGATATTCGAAAAGCAATTAAAGATTTTGAAAATGAAATAATTTTGAAAGTCAGTTGTAATAATAATTATATTAATCAAGCTTAAAAAATTTATTTTTTAATTAATATATATAGGACAATATATTAATATATATATTAACTTGTATAAATCAATAAAACAATTCTATTAATATTATCTTTTTGAAAATAAAATTTAAACATCTAATGATTAAATAAAAAAACATTTAAAATATTTTAATTTTAATTTATATAAATACTAAAAATATTTTATATTTCTATATAACTTCATATTATTTTTTTTATAATCAAATAAATTTAAATTAATTTATTATATTGTTTTAATAGACCTTTTTTCAATTTATTTATCATATATTTTTTTAAATTTTTAGTTTATAAACTAAAAAACTGAATTATTATTAATTATACCTTATCAATATAAAAATTTTAATTTGTTAAAAAACAATAAAAATAAAAAAATATTTTATATAAAAAAAAATTAAATAAATATTACATATTCAATATTATACTTGCAAAATCTTTATAATTAATTTTTCCATTTTTATCCAAATCCATTTCATTAAATAGAATTTCAATTTCAAATCTAGTATAAAAACATCCATTATTATCAAAAAATAACTTAAATTCTTCTTTATCTAAAACATTCCCATTTTTACTATATTCAATCATTAAATTCCATGCATTAACGCAAGAAAAAGTTTGTTGAGTCCTTAATCTAGCCCTTGCTTCATATAAATAAGTTTCAACATTTATAAGTCCTTTAATTAATTCTTTAATCATTTGTTTTGTTTCAAATGAAATTTCATTATTTTTAAGAGGGTTTATTTGCCTATTTGAAATTATTAAAGTATATTCACTTTTAATAGGAAGAATCATTTGACAAAATTCATCATAATTTAATACTTTATCTTCATCTTTATCATATTTTTTATATAATAAGAATATTTGATCATTTGTAGGAAATATTGCAAAATTTCTACATACTTCAATAATATCATTCATTGTAATTTCATGATTTCTGGATATATCAAAATCATAAAATAAATCATCTAAAGTTATATCTTCTTTAAGACAAAGATTTTCTTTTATACTTTCAATAATTGATTTTTTTTCAATAATATCAGAGAAAAAATCTATCAATTGTAATATTAAATTATTTTGAATATATAAATTTGAATTATAACTTAATGAAGATATCATATATTTTTCTTCTTGAATATTATTTTTTGAATTTAATATTGGTATTCCATTGTTTTTTTTCATATATGAATTATTTTTATTGAAAATAGTATATGTATCAGAATAAATATTATAATTTTGAGGATTTGTATCTTTTAATTTTTCAATTGGTTGTAATATATTTTTATTATCTTTATTATTTTTATTTAATTCATAATGTGTGACAGTTTCTAAATTTTCATATTGTTTTCTATAAGGTCTCCTTTCAGAAAAATATGATTTATATTCATTATTTAATTCAAAAGATTTTTCATTATTATAATTGTTATTTATATTATTTTCTTGTAAATTGTTTATATTATCATTTAAATAATTTAGTGATTTTCTGTAAGATTCTTGAGGTGTTAAATTTCCTTTTATTTTTAAAGAAAATTCATTCTTATCAATATTATCACTATTATCTTGTTTTCTCCTATCTTCTGATAAATTATCATCATTATAATCAAATTTATCATTAATTTCATCATCATCGTTTTCATTGAAATTTTCATCATATTGAACAATAACATTTTCAGGGGACATTAATTTATGAGTATAATTAATTGTATTTTCATTTTTTCCAATTTCCTCATCAAAATTATTGTTTTGATAATTGTTTGAAAAATTTTGATTTATATTATTTTCAAAGACATTATTTCCAAAATCATTTGTTTTATTATTTTCATTTTTATTTTTAAAATCATTTTTGTGTTCATTTAATATATTATTTTGGATATTATCAACTTGATTTATTAAAATATTATTTTGATAATAATCAATTTTATTTCTATTATCCTCAATATTATAATCAAAATTTTCCCCATGATTATCAATAAATTCGTTGTTATTATTTACATTTTGAATAATTGAATTTGCATTATTTAATATATTATTTTGTTGATTAATATTATATGGATAATTAATATTTTCATTCACATTTTTATTATCTATTATATTTATGGATAAAATATTTTCTTTATTTTTATCAGATAATTTTTCATTTGTGAAATTAAAATTATTATCTTTGTTATAATCTTTATAATCATTTTCTATATTTTCAATATCAATAGGTAATGTTTTAATTTGATTATTAGGATCATCAATTTCTTTTATACTATGATCAATTTCTTTTTGAAAAATATTTTTTTCATCAAGTTCTTCAACTTTTAAATGACTTTGAAAAGGGAAAAAAAGATCTTGAAATTCTTCATAACTTATTTGTTTATCATTATCCAAATCTATTCTATAAATTATCCATTCTAATTTACTATCATCAATATTATATTTATCTAAAAATATTTTTAAATTATTTAAATTAATATATTTTTCACCTTTAGAAATCAACATAAATGCTTCAAATGTTGTAAAATCTTTACTATTTCTTATATTTAAACATTCTTCTCCTATTTTCTCAATTAAATTACATTCATTTAATATAATATCAATTAATATTTCTTCTTCATTTCTTAAAATGTCTTTTTGAATAAATTCACTTTGATATCTTGGTTTAATTATATTTATGAAATCTTCATATACTATTAAAAATTTATCCCTTTTATCATATGTTCTTATTAATCTTCTCAATAAAAATTCATTATATTCAATATTGTTTGATGAAAGGAATGAAGATAAATCAGAAAGATTGATAAATGTTTTTTTAGAATTATCCAATTTATCATAGAGTTGTTCTGAGGAAAAATTATTTAAAGAAAATAATTCTTTTCTAAATTTATCTATATATTCATCTTCTTTTAATATATTATTCAAAAATGATTTTAATTTTTCCTCATATATATAATATGAAGGATTCATATTAATTTAAATTTTAATTTATAATAAATATGAATATTTGAATAATTAATTAATGAAAAACTAATATGGAAATATAATAAAAGTTTTAAAACTTTTTGGAAAGAAATAAAATATATTTTGTTTAAAAATGAATTGGATAAAAAGTTTTATCAATCATTTTATATTTCTATTTAAGAATTAAAAGGAATATTTCTTATTATCTTTATATTTTCTTTTTTTTCATTTTCTTCTTTTTTTTTATTTTTATCTCTTCATTTTTATTTTCATTTATTTCATTTTTAATCTTCAGTTTTTATTTTCATCTTCTAATTCCATATCTTTAGTTTTATTTTCATTTTCATTTTTAATCTCTCCATTTTCTTTTTCATCTTCATTTTTAATATCTATATTTTCATCTTTTTCTTTTTTATTTTCTTCAATTTTATTTTCATTTTCATTTTTAATCTCTCCATTTTCTTTTTCATCTTCATTTTTAATATCTATATTTTCATCTTTTTCTTTTTTATTTTCTTCATTTTCATTTTCATTTTTAATCTTTTCATTTTCTTTTTCATCTTTTTTTATAATATGTATATTTTCATCTTTTTCTTTTTTATTTTCTTCATTTTCATTTTCATTTTTAATCTTTTCATTTTCTTTTTCATCTTTTTTTATAATATGTATATTTTCATTTCCCTCTTCATTTTTATTTTCTTCATTTTTATTTTCTTCATTTTTATTTTCTATATTTTTATTTTTAATCTTTGCATTTTCATTTTTAATCTTATCATTTTCTTTTTCTTCTTCCTTTTTAACACCTATACTTTTAGTTTTATCTTTATTTTTATTTTCTTCAATTTTATTTTCATTTTCATTTTTAATATCTCCATTTTCTTTTTCATCTTTTTTTTTAATATCTATATTTTCATCTTTTTCTTTATTCTCTAAATTTTTTTTTTCATCTTTTTCTATTTTTATATCTTCAGTTTTATTTTCATTTATATTAACATTATATTTTTTTCTATTTTGTGTTTCTTCTTTATTACCTTTTAATATATTTAATGTTTTCAAACAGTAAGTTCCGCCATAAAATTTTAATAAAACATTTTTAAAGAGTTTATTCTCTTCTCCTGAGGCAAAATAAAATAATGTCATACAAGATTTTACTTTAACTGCATCAATATACCCAAAAACTTGAATTGCATTGTTTGTTTCTAAATTTAACAAAGATTCAGTTATTTCAATAAGTCTTTTTCCTAAAATTTCATGATTTAAATATTCTTTTGCTTCATTTAAATCTTTTATTCCATAAAAATCTGACATATAACTTATTCCTAATCCTTTTAATTGAGGAAAAATATACCAAATCCAATGTGAATCTTTATGTCCATTTTTAATTTCTTGTAAAGCTATATCATAATCTTCATTATTTGGTTCAATGAATCTTTCAATTCCATTATAATTATTTCGATACATATATAAATTAATTAATTATTTTTTTAAATTTATATATAGGTGAAAATTTATTTAATTTGAAAAAAAGATTAAAGATTAGATACGGGATAAATATAAAAAGTTTATATTATTTATTCTAGATAATATTCTATCATTTATCAAGACAAAAGACAAATCTGGTAATTATGAAGAAATAAAAGGAATTAATAAATCACAATTAATAAATTAACTAATAAAGATTTTATTTAAATCTATAAATAATATTAATTTGAATTATCACTTCAATATAATTTAAGATTTTCAAAAGATTTGGAAAAATTTTGATTTTAGCAATGAGTTTAAATTTTGTAATTTAGATTATTATTTAAACCTTTTTCAATAAATGATAATCATATCAAATTAAATAATTGTTTAGAAAAAATTAGTTATGAAGATAATATTTATATAAATTCAACATCTTCAAAATCTTTATTTTCCTTTGATTATATTGAAATATAACAATATAAAGATGGAATTATAATAAACACTTTAATAAACATTCATTTTTATCTCTTTTTTTTGAGTAGATACTGCTTTTAAAAACAAAAAAAAAGAATATTGGAAAATTATTTTTATTATTTTTTATTCAGGAAATATCCTGGTCAAGGAAAAGAACAATTAATCAAAATATTATCTATAAAATATTTAAAGTAATTTCTATTAATTATTCATTTTATTTGCAAAAAAATTATTAGAATTAAATGAAAATTGAGGATATAAAGATTACATGAGTTTTCTTTTTCTTTTTTATGAATTATTCTCAATTAAATTATAATAAATCTAGTTTCTATTTAATGGTGAAAATATTGTTTTTGAATTGGAAATATAATATATAAAACTTTGAATCATATTATTTCAAATATAGGGAAAATTATGAAAAATAGAATTAAGAGAAAATGAAGAGTAAAAATTTGATTAAAAATTGAATATGATAGATAGAATCTAAAAAATGAAAAACAAAATGATAATATTATTCAAATGATTAAAACTATTACAAAATAAAAATATTCATTTAAATGATATGAAAAATGATTATAAAAAAATTATATAAGAGGGTGTTTTGGGTTTCAAAATTAATAATAAATTTATTTACATTAAATGATTGAAAAATACCAAAATATGATAAAACTAATTTAACTATAATATCAATTTTTATAAAATAGTGTTGAATTAATTTTTTTTGTTAAATAAAATTATAAAAGTTTAGATGGTTAATTTTCTAATATTTAAAATAGAATTATATTAAATTAGTTTAAATTTTTAAATTAAAAATTTTTTATTCAAATAATGTCAAAATCAGGCATATGGAATAAATACATTAAAAAATGTATCTTAGGTACAGGATTATTTTCTATTGTTTATAAAGCTATTAATATTAAAACTGAAGATTATGTTGCAATTAAAGAAATAAATAAATTAAAATATAATGAATTTACAAAAACAAATTTTGAACAAAATGAAATTATCAAAATAAATTCTGATAATAGTATTTCAATATTAGAAACATTTGATACTGAAGAAAATTTTTATATTATTATGGAATTATCATTATGTAATTTAGATGATTTTATAAAAATAAGAAAAAATCCATTATCAATAACTGAAATACAAAATTTTTTAATTCAATTAAATAATGTATTTAAAATAATGTTGGAAAAAAACATTATACATAAAAATTTAAAACTGTCAAATATTTTATTATCTTTTGATTATTCAAATAATATAAAATTTGCTTTATCAGATTTTGGTTTAAATAACTTACCAAATAATTTAAATACTATATTAATAAAAGATATTTCTTCCTTAATACCTCCTGAAATTTTAAATAATGAACCATTGTCATTAAAAAGTAATTTATGGAGTCTAGGAATTATTATTTATTTTTTATTATTTAAAGAATATCCTTTTGATAGTAATTCACAAATAGGAATATATAAAAAAATAATCTCAAAAAATAAATTAAAAAAAATTAATGATAAAGATTTAAATGATTTGATTCAACAAATGCTAATAGTTAATCAAAATGAAAGAATTTCATGGAATAATTATTTTAATCATCCATTTTTCCAAAAAAAGTTGAAAAAACAAATTATAAAAATTAAAGAACCATTATTTGATTTTAAATGTAAAATTCATAATCAATTTATTATCTCATATTGTATGGAATGTAAAAAAAATATTTGTAAAATATGTATTAATGAACATAAATCACATAATGTAGCTTATTTCACTGAAATAGGTTTAAATAATTTAGAATTAAAAAAAATAGAATATTTAATGAATGAATTAGAAAATAATATAAATATATTTAATGAAAATGCAAAAAATATACAAAAAATCATTAATCAAATTAAATTAATCAAAAGTAATTCATCTATATACGATGATGATTTAAAGAATAATTATAAACTATATTATATAGAAAAGTTAAAATTATTGAACGAAAAAATAAAAATTAATGAAAAGATACACCTTATTGATTTAAATGAAAAAAAAGAAATTAATTATAAAGATGAAATTAATTATAAAAATAAAAATAATCATGAAGATGAAAATAAATATAAAGATGAAAATAATTATAAAGATGAAAATAAATATAAAGATGAAAATAAATATAAAGATGAAAATAAATATAAAGATGAAAATAATTATAAAGATGAAAATAAATATAAGGATGAAAATAATAATTCCATAGAAAATAATACCGATGAAAATTTAAAAGAAAATGAAAACGATAATTATAAAGAAACGATTTTAAAGAAAAATAATAATTATATAATATGTAAATATGAAATAAAAGAAAATCAATTAAAAAAACCAATTCAAATATTAAATTCATATGAAAATGTTATAAAAAAAAATTCATGGTACAAAAATAAAGGAAATGAAAATGAAAAAGAAATAAAAGATAATTGTGAATTATATTTAAATAATAATAAAATATCATTTACTTATCAATATAAATTCCCAAAAAAAGGAAACTATACAATAAAAATTGTTTTTAAAAAACCTTTAACAAATCTAAATTATATGTTTTGTTGGTGTTCTTCTTTAATTTCCATTGATTTATCTAATTTTAATTCAAATAATGTAATATTTATGAATAATATGTTTAATTTTTGTTATTCTTTAAAATTTATTAATTTATCAAACTTTAATACAACAAATACTATTAATATGGAATATTTATTTTCATCTTGTTCTTCTTTAGAGACTTTAGATTTAACTTATTTTAATACAGAAAATGTTATAAATATGAGTAATATGTTTTCAAATTGTTCATCTTTACATACACTATATTTAACAAGTTTTGATACTAGTAAAGTTACTGATATGAGTGGAATGTTTAATGGTTGTTTTACTATAATTTTTTTGGATATATCAAATTTTGATACTAAAAATGTCACTGATATGAATGGAATGTTTTTAAAATGTTCTTCTTTAAGAAAATTAGATATATTAAATTTTAAAACCCATAATGTCACGAATATGAGGAAAATGTTTGAACAATGTAGTACTTTAACTTCTTTAAATTTAGTTAATTTTGATACTTCCAATGTAAAAGATATGGAACATATGTTTCATAATTGTTCTTCATTAACTAATATTGATTTAACAAATTTTAATACTGAAAATGTTACAGATATGAATAATATGTTTTCTAAATGTTCCTCTATAAAATTAATAGATTTATCTAGTTTTAATACAAAAAATGTTTTTAATATGAAGGAAATGTTTTCAAAATGTTCATCTCTAAAAACTTTAAATTTGTCTAGTTTCAATACAATTAAAGTGAAGGATATGAGTTATATGTTTTCATATTGTTTTTCATTAGCATCATTAATTCTATATAGTTTTGATACTCAAAATGTAAAATTAATTGAAGGGATGTTTTCAAATTGTACTTGTATTATGACTTTAGATTTATCAAATTTTAACACTACTAATGTTGAAAATATGAGTTATATGTTTTGTAATTGCAAGTCTTTAACAACAATAAATTTATTAAATTTTAATACTATAAAAGTAAATAAAATGAATAATATGTTTTCAAATTGTTCTTCAATAAGTTCTTTAAATTTATCGAGTTTTAACACAAATAATGTAGTAGATATGTCTAATATGTTTTATAATTGTTCTTCTTTAATGTTTTTAAATATAGCAAATTTTATTGTAAATAAAATAAATGATATTAATGGAATTTTTCATAATTTAAATAAAAATTGCAAAATAATTACAAGGCAAAAAAAATTATTAAATTGTCTAAATAAATAAATTAATAAAGAAAAACCTTTTATTTAAGGAATTTTTTAATATTTAAACTTTGAAAAACATTTATTTAAAATTTTTCAAATATTATTTTTTTTTAGTTACATTCTTTTTTATAATGTTAAATATAAAGTAAGAATTTTTTGAATTCCAATAAAATCTTTTTCAAAAATAAATTTAGAAGATAGCAGCTAAATAATTGATATCCAAATGAAAATTATGAAATTATATAATCTATATAATATTATATTTTATTATATTATTAAATCAGAATCAAAATTTTTATTTTCTTTTTTTGTAAATATTATATATACATGAATAAAATTAAACAATATAATTTAACAAAAGTAATCAAAATTTAAATAATTTTAAAGAAAGAAAACAATATAACAACGAAATTAGAAAAGAAAATAAAATAGAATTAGAATAAAATTATAAATTATATTTATATGACAAAAGTATTATTTTTATTATACATATAAATTAAATTAAAGAAAAAATTATCAAAATATATAAATCATATTAATTGAAAATTCAAATGATTGTTTTTCCAAATAATAATTATTTTTCATCAATTTTTTATTGTTTAATTTATATTAAAAGAATTTAATTTATTTGCCAAATATTTTATTATATCCTTATATGGTCCAAAAGTTTCATCTTTTCTAATATATTTAATTATAAAATAATTATTTAATTCATTTATTTTTATTATATTAATTTCAAATTTAATATCACCTTTTTTGCATACATATTTATTCTTTTTCACATAAAACTGAATTTTTAAATTTTTCAATTCTTTTTCTAAACAGCTTTTTATTTTAGATAAACTAGAATAAATCAAAGATAATAAGTCAAAAGGTTCAATTAAAATATTTTTATTATTTAAATTATGATGATTTGTTATAAAATGTGTTTTAATATCATTTAACTCAATTTTATTATCATTTATTTCTTCATTTTTTTTAACTTTTGAAGAATTTAAAATATAATTTTGATAACTAATTTTATTACCTTTAATAATATTAATCGGTTTTAAATTATTTATGATTTCTTTTTGTTGTTCTTCTTTACTAACATTAAACTTTTTATTTATGGATTTCATTTTAATATATTTTAAATCTTTTTCTTTTTTATCTGCACTTGTTTCATTATCACTATGATGATCTATTGATTTATTTTTATCATCTTCCAAAGTTTTATCAAAACTTGTACTTGTATTTAAAAATTTTTTATTTTTTTTATTTTCTTTATTTTCTTTATTTTTTATTAAATTATTTATTTTATCTTCAATTCTTTCTTTTTCAATAATTTTTGATTCATATTTTTGTATTTTTTTATGAGATAAATTTATATTTTTTTTTTCATTTCTATTTGAATAAACTGATAAAGAATACATTTTTCTTTTATTGTAATTTGATGCTGTTTTATTTTCATCAGTTTTAATATTAGAATTCCATTTTGGGATTAAATTATTTTTTGTTTTATGTTTATTATTATTATTATTTTTTTTTTCACAATTTTTATGATTAGGTAAAAATTTAAATTTATATATTTGATTTGGTTCAGTTGATATTTTATTCTCAATTGACATATTTCTTTTAGGAATATTTGAATCATCTGTAACTAATAATTTATTGTGATTATTTTTATCAACATTCCCAGGAAGAGGTAATTTATTTAATATTTTTGAAATATCATCAAAATTATGTAAGGAAGAAGAATGTTTATGTTTTCTAATATTTTTGTTTATTATTGATTTTTGGTTTGTTTCTCTTTTGTCACTATATGGAATTTTTATTATATTTTTATTTTGATATACATTTTTTGTAAAATTAGGAATTTTTTTTATTACATTATTTGAATATATTTTTTTTTCTTTTTGGGAAATTTGATTTTCGAAATTAATATTTTCTACTTCTTTTAATTTAATATTTTCATTTATATTACTCTTACATTTATTAATTTTTAGATTTATTTTATTATCAAAATTTTCATTAATTTGAAAAGTATTTTCATCCTTTTCAATATTATAACTTTTATTTATATGATATTTTTTTTCTTGATAATTATTTTCATTTATAATTTTTTCATCATTTTTACTTTCATTCAAAATTTTTTCATCATTTTTACTTTCATTCAAAATATTTTCATCATTTTTACTTTCATTCAAAATATTTTCATCATTTTTACTTTCATTTATAATATTTCCATCTTTCTTATTTTCATTTATAATATTTTCATCTTTCTTATTTTCATTTAAAATATTTTCATCTTTCTTATTTTCATTTAAAATATTTTCATCATTTTTACTTTCATTTATAATATTTTCATGAATATTATTGTTATTTATATTATTTTCATTTATAATATTTTCATGAATATTATTTTTATTTATAATATTTTCATTTTTATTTTCATTTATAATATTTTCATGTTTGTTAATTTCATTAATAATATTTTCATTTTCATTATAATTATTATTTGAAATAGAAATCTGTTCATTTGTATCATTATTATTGTTTTTTTGTGTATTATATTCATATTTTGTAATTTGTATATCTTCACCAAAACTTTCATTTTCTTTAAATAAATTTTTTTTTAATTCTTCATTATTGCTTACTTTTCCTTTTCCTCTTTCTTTGATAACTTTTTCTATATCATTTCCATATTTACTTAATTTATTTTCAGGATTATTAATATAATTTTCAAATAATTTTGATTTTAAATCAGCTACACTATCAATTCCTTTTTTTATCTTTTTTTTTAGCATTAAATAATAAGTAGTAGTGATATGATTATGTTTATTACTTAAAATATTTTTTCTTGTTTCATTTTTATCATAATCATATTCACTCATTTTATTAATTAAATCTTCATCAATAGGAATAACAATTCTATTAATTAATAAACCTTTACAAAAATTAATTTTATAATCAATTAAATTAAACCAAGGATGATTTTTAATTTGTTTAAAATTATATCTTTTATCAGGATTAACATTTAATATTTTTCTAAGTAAATCTTTTCCTTCTTCAGAAATATAATTAGGAATATTAAAAACTCCTTCAGTAATTTTTTTATATAAAATTTCATTATTTGTATTTTCAAAAGGTAAATAACCACATAACATTGCAAATAAAATAATACCACTACTCCAAATATCACTTAATGAACCATTATATTTTTTACCACTTATCATTTCAGGTGAAGCATAAGATGGACTTCCGCATGGAGTTGATAATAATTCATTATGAGGAAACATATTACTTAAACCAAAATCAACTATTTTTATATTTTTTTTACTATCTAATAATAAATTTTCTGGTTTTAAATCTCTATGAGCAATTCTTAATTTATATAAATATTCTAAACCACTTATTATTTGTTGATAAAATTTACATGCTTCATTTTCATTTAAACGCTTATTTAATATTATATATTCAAATAATTCTTTTCCTGAAATATATTCCATTATTAAATATATTGAATTTGAAGATTGAATTACTGAATATAAGTGAACTATATTATTATGATGAAGAACTTTTAAAATTTTTATTTCACGTTCTAAACGAGTTTTATCAGAATGTTCTAATATTTTCTTTTTATCTAATATTTTTATTGCTACTTTTTCACCTGTTAATATATGAGTTGCTAATGTTACTATTCCAAATGTACCTTCTCCTATTTTTTTTCCTAAAATAAATTGACCTATATTTTTTCCTTGAGATGATAATGAACTTTTGTTTTGAAATTTTATTTCTTTCTTATCATTATGAGAACCTGATTTTTGAGGAAAATTTTCTTTTAGAATTTCTATTTTATAATTTTCTTCATTCATTTTTTAGAAAATTTTAAATAATAAAAATATTTATAAAAAATGATAATATAAAAGTTATTCATTTTAATTGATTATTAAATGATTAAACTAAAATAAAAATTTATTTTAAGAAAATAAATTTTCATATTTCAATTTATTTGTTTTACATACATCCAATTGTTATCCATAAATTATCATCATTAATGAATATATATTACAATAATTGACTTCCATTTTCATTACTATCATATTCGTAATTATCAAGTTTTTTATTCTTTATATCAAAATCTTTTTATTCATCCATATTAAAATCAATCCTCTCTATCAAAATTAATATTTTTTGATATAATGTTTATTTTAATTATAATAATTTAAAAT
>JAJMZS010003219.1:0-30867 GCA_023807205.1 Isotricha prostoma
ATAATATTAATAATAATAATAATAATAATAGTTTTCATACAAATAATTCTTTAAAAAACATCAATAATAATAATTTAAACCAAATCAATTCTACAAATGCTATCAACAATAATATTAGTAATAATTTAAATTCTAATAATTTAAAGAAAAAAATAAATGATAATGAATTTTACAATGAAAATAATTATAACACTAATTATAATTTAAATAATAATATTAATGATAATAATAATTATTCATCTAGTAATAATTTAGAAAATAATAATTATAATAAAATTAATGATGAGAAATCATTTAATAATAAAGATGATATAGATAATATAAATAATCCATTATTATATAGTCACAAAAGTTTAAACAAAACAAGTAGTTTTGTTAAAGATGAAGAAAAAGAAAAAAATTTAAATAAATTATTAAGTAAATTCAATGAAAATGATTTTAATATTTTAATGGGTGAAACAAATAATGAAAATAATAATTCAAATTTTATATCAATTCCCTTTAATGATGAAAATAAAAACACAAATATAAGTCAATCTTCTAATTCTTCAAGTAAAAAAATACCAGGTAAAATTTATTCAATAAAACAAAAGAAAATATAATTTCAGTTTTTTTTAAATTTAAATATAATAATTTAATATAATTAAAAATATATTTTTTCTAATTGGAGATTTGTTTAAATTTTAATAATTAAATAAAATAACAAATAAAAAAATTATATATTAAAATGGAACCATTTGAAATAAATCAAACTCAAAATGCATTAATGAGAGAAGATTACTTAGAAAATTTTATGAATAGGAATCAAATTGATAAAAATTATATTCCTAATCATCCAATTGCAAAAATGCAACATGAACAATTTAAAAAAGATGAAATGAATAAAATGAGAAGATATGCAGATTTATATGGAACTGGATATACTTTTCAATTATGTATGGAAAGAAATGCTCTTGCTAATATGAAAAGAGATTTTCCTTTAAGATCTAATAATTTTGCTTTAAATATTGCATGTGGTAATTATGATAAAATAGAATTTAGAGATTATTTAGGTAAGGATAAACCTTTTGATGTTGATCAAAGTTTGTTTAGACAATGTGAAAAAGTTTATTTAGATAACTAAATTACAAATTATTTTTTTAAAAATTTTTTTTATTTTTTGTTATTTTTATTTATGTTTAAATTATTAATTATTAAAATATATTTTTTAAAAATAATTTATAATATTAAAAAGGAAAATAATTTAATTAAACTATAAATGTCAGAAATCATTAAGTAATTTTTTTTTAATATATTTTAGTTATGAAATAAATAATAATGATATTATTGAAAAAAATATTCAAGAGGATAAAACTTCCAATAAATTAGAACATAATTTATATCAAAATGAAAATCAAATAAATGACAAATTGGATAATGAAAAAAGTTTAAATATTCAAGAAATAATTGAGAATGATTTAAATATGGAAAAAAATGAAAACCAAACTGAAAATCAAATAAAGGATAAAAATGATAATAATACAAATAATGAAAATGAAAACAATATTAATTTTCAAAATGATAATGATATAAAGGATGAAAATGAAAATATTATGAATAATGAGGAAGATATTAATATAAAGAATGAAAATGAAAATACTATTAATAATGAAGAAGAAATTAATATAAAGAATGAAAATGAAAATAATATGAATAATGAGGAAGATATTAATATAAAGAATGAAAATGAAAATATTATTAATAAAGAGAATGAAAATAATATAAATAATGAAAATAGTATTAATATTGAAAATGATAATAATATAATGGATGATGAAATTAAGAACAAGAATACAAATGAATTTGAAATTGATGATAATATGAAATTTGAAAATGAAAATAATATAAAAGAGAATTATGATAAAGAAATGAAAGAAAATGAAAATAATAATAAAAATTATGAAAAATTAAACAACCTAAATAATGAAAATAATACATTTAATGAAAATAATGTAAATTTAAATAATAAAAATAAGAATAAAATAAATTCAAAAAATGAAAATGAAGATAATAATTTGAATTCAAATGATATAGATGATAAAAATGATGAAAATTTAAATCAAAAAAATAAAAATGAAACAAATAACGAAGAATATAATTTTGAAAATGAAAATAATAATAATAATGAGAAAATGGAAAATATTAATACAGAAGTATTAAATAATGAAAATGAAAAAGAATTAGACAATTTAGAATTTAATTCAAAAGAAGAAAGAGAAATAAAATCAATTAATGAGAATGAAGAAGATAAAGATATCAAAGAATTAAATAAAAATAATACTATTGAATCAAAAGACAATAAAAATACTTTATCAAATTCACATAGTATTCAAAATAAAAATTATAAAACAACATATAGTTCCAAATCAAAAAAAAGTTCAAAAACAGTTAAAACAGCAAAAAAAGAAAAATATCTTTTAGATAAATCAAATCAAGCATATTTATATATTAAAGAATTAAAGACAAGTAAAGAAATTATTCAAAAAAGAACTAAAACTGCAAATTTAATAAAACAAAAATTAATCAAACAAAATACAAAAAATAATTTTAAAAATTCAGTAATGTTTAGACCAACACTTAATAAGGCAAGTCAAGAAAAGAAAGTATTAAATAATCATAAAAAACAATTAGGAATAATGAATGATCCAAATAATCCTTATTCTATTTATTATCCAAATAAATTCTTAGAGCAAAAATATAATGTTGAAATTGGAGTTAAAGGATTTATTAATGGTGTTCCTATTATTGATGTAAGAAAAAAAAAAGAAGAAAAAAAACCTAGAAAACATTTTGAACTTAAGAAAATACAATATTTTAATATTGATTATAATAATGATAATTATTATGAGATTAAAAAATATAAAGAAAATATTTATCAAAATAGTTCAAAAAAACTTAATATAGAAAATAATGAAATGATTGATAATAATGAAGATAATAATTTAAATGATGATAAAAATATTAATAATAAAGAAGATTTTAATGATGATATTTCTAATGAAGAAATGGATAAAATGTTTAATACAAATCAAAAAGATTTTTTTAAATTTAGAAATGATATAAAGGAAGGTAAATTATATATTTTTTAATGATTTTTAGAACCTGAAAATATAGAAGAAGATAATGATGAAAAAGAAGGATTAAAGATAAATAATAAAAATCAAAATATTAAAAAAAGCATATCAAAAAATGATAAATTAAAAAATAATCAAAAAACAAATAATTCAAATTCTAAAGCTACAAAGAAAAAACCAAGTACAGACTCAATTCAATATTCTGATATTTACAAATATTTTAAAAATGAATAATATGATGATTCATATTAAGAGAAATAAAAGGAATTATATAAAATTATTTATTTAATATTTTTAAATTTATAAATAAAAGAAATTTACAAAAATACTATATTTAATATTTTATTTACCTTCAAATAAAAGAATGAAAAAATTTTTAATTTTTTAAAAGAAATTAAAATATTTATATCTCATTAATCAAATCATCAATTTCATGAGCTTTTAATTCTACAGGTTCATCTAATTTTCTTAAATTTGATTTATTTTCATCAATATTATTTTCATTTTTATTTTCTTCAGAATTATTTTTATCAAAATCTTTTTCTACAATAATTATTTTATTTTCTTTATTACTTTCATAATTTTCATTAATAAAAATTTCACTTAATCCAGCATTTCTCATAATACTATTATAATCTTTATCAATATCATCAAAATAAAGATTTCCATTTTTTCCATTTTTATGATTTTCTAATTTTAAATTTTCTATTTTATTTTCTTTATTCTTAATTTCTTCCCTTTCTCTTAATTCATTTCCAATTTCAAAAAATCTACAAACCATTCTTGCAGTCATAAAGGAATCAAAAATAGCAGAATGAAAATTATCAGAAGGTGGTTTCAAATCTAAATATTCACAACATTTTTTTAAAGAACAAATATTTCTACTTAAAAAAGGAAATATTTCTTTAAATATTTTTAAAGTACATAAAAATTTTCTTTTTGGAATAATTGGAATTTTCCAATATGTTAATTCATTATTTATAAATTCCATTTCTGTATTTGCATTATGTGCAAAAATTAAAGAATTTCCTACAAAATGTTTAAAATTTTCTAAAACATTTTTATCTGATAAATAAACATCTGTAAAATATTCTTTATAAAAATTATCAGTTAATTTAGTTTTTTTTTCTGAAAATTCATTCATTTTATATCTTGGTTGTAAAAATGCATGAAATTCTTCTCCTGAAATTTTACCATCAATTACTTCTATACATGCTATTTCTATTATATTATTTTCTTTTGGATTTGGTCCTGTTGTTTTTGTGTCTATTACAATATATCTTGTATATAATGGAGGTAAATGAATGTTTAATATATTTATGTTGTTTATGTCATTTTTATATTTTTTTATTTCTAGCGGGAAATTTGGCATTTTAATATAATTAAATTTTTTTCTTTTGATAAATTATTTGAAATTATCACTTTTTCTATTAAAACATAAAAAAACTGTTAAAAATAAAACATTTTATTTTTAAAAAAACATTAATATTATATTATATTTAGATAGAAAATAAAACATTCATAAAAAATTATAAATAATTAAAAATAAAAATTAACTCTAATAAAAAAAAAATTAAATAATTTCTAATATATTATCATATTAAATGGTAGAAAGATATAGAGATGATGCAATTTTTGAATATGAAAATAATGCAAATAAAGTAGTAGCAATATCAAATAGAGATAATATTCCAGATATAAATGAATCAACTGGTGAAGCAAAAACACTTGTAGGGAAAAAATTACATAGATTTGGAGATTTAGCTTTAAGAGAAAAACCTCCTAAAAATATAAAAAAAAGTAAAAATAAAAGTTTATCTAATCAATTAATGGAAACTTTTACTAGTAATTTAAATAAGAAATATAATAGTTTAAGTGAAGAAAAATTAAATTATTATCCTAAAACAAAAGATACTCATTCAATTTATGATGATTTATTAAATATTGTTAGAGAATATTTTACTGATCAATCACCTTCATTAATTAAAAGTGCTTTAGATTTTATTATTTTAATTTTAAGAGATGAAAAAATGAATGAAATGAAAAAAAAAGAAGAAATAGAAAAAATTTTAGGAAAAAAAATAGCAAATGAAGAAATAAATAAATTATATATTTTATGCAAAAGTCTTGTTGATTATGAACCTGATAATATTAATGAAAAAAATAATGAGAAAAAAAATGAGAATATTGAAATTCAATTAAATTTAAATGATTCAGATAGTGATGATAATGAAAATGCTCCGTTAATTATTGAAGAAGAAGAAATTTCTGATATGGAAATTGAAAATAAAAATAATAAAAAAGAAGAAAATGAAAATGAAGAAAATGAAATTAATTTAACAATTGAATCTGTATTACAAAATAAATTATGGTTACAAAATATACTAAGAGAAAAATTAAAAATTGATGAAGCTTTAGTATTAAATAAAGAAAAAGAAATAATGGATATTTTATCAATGGAAAATAAAAGAGAATGTGAAAATAAATTAGTATTGATTTTAACAAAAAATAATATAGAATTAATTAAATTCCTTCTTAAAAATAAAAATTTAGTTTATTTCACTACAAAAATATCAAAATTGCAAAATAAAAATGATATAGATGGAATATTAAATCAATTATATAAAATAGATGAAAATACATATAATTTAATTATATCAAATAATTCTGATTTACAAGAGAATACAAAACAAAAAAATAAAAAAATAAAAAAAAATAATAACATTCACAAAATTGAAAAAATTGAATTTTCAAAATTACATCTAAAAAAAATAAATTTAGAAAATATACAATTTATAGAAGGAAGTCATTTTAATTCAAATCCAAACTTAAAAGTTCCTCAAGGTACATATAAAACGACATATGAAGGTTATGAAGAAATAACAATTCCTCCTACACAAATCAAAAATCAAAAAAACAAAATAAAAGAAATAAAAATATCAACATTACCAAAATGGATGCATCCAACATTTCAAATAAAAGACAACAATAACCAAGTAAAATTTATAAATGAAACCTTTAATCAAATTCAATCAAAAGTACTTCAAACAGCATTATTTACAGATGAAAATTTATTAATTTGTGCTCCAACATCAAGTGGAAAAACAAATATAGCATTATTAACAATATTACATTTAATATCAAAATATAGAAATGAAAACAATAACATAATAAATTTAAATAAATTTAAAATAATATATATAGCACCAATGAAAGCATTAGTAAAAGAAACAGTTGGTAATTTTTCTCAAAGATTATCACATTATAATATAACAGTAAGAGAATTAAGTGGAGATGTAAATTTAACAAAATATGAAATTAATAATACAAATATTATAGTTACAACACCTGAAAAATATGATATAATAACTAGAAAAAGTGGAGATAGAACTTTTAGTGATAAAGTACAATTAATTATTATTGATGAAATTCACTTATTACATGATACAAGAGGAGCTGTTCTTGAAAGTATTATTGCTAGAACTATTATGAATAATGAAAATAATAAAGAAAATAATATTAGATTAGTAGCATTAAGTGCAACTTTACCTAATTATAATGATATTGCTGATTTTTGTCATGTTAATAAAAAAAAAGGTTTATTCTATTTTGATAGTTCATTTCGTCCAATTCCATTATCTCAAATTTATATTGGAATAACTGAAAAGAAAGGTATAAAAAAATTACAATTAATAAATGAAATAACATATAATAAAGTTTATGAAAGATTAACAAATAATAAACAAGTAATTATATTTACTCATAGTAGAAGAGATACAATGAAAACAGCAAAATTTTTAATAGAAAAATCAATAGAAAAAAATAACCAAAATACATTTAAATTATCATCATCAAAACAAATGGAATTTGATGAAATAATAAAAAATGATACAGAAGAAAATTTATTAAAAAATAAAGAACTTTTAGATATATTTGATTATGGAATAGGTATTCATCATGCAGGAATGCATCAAAGTGATAAAAAATTAATAGAAGAATATTTTAATAATGGATATTTAAAAATAATAATATCAACAGCAACTTTAGCATGGGGTATAAATTTACCAGCAAATACAGTAATTGTTAAAGGAACTCAAATTTATAATCCTGAAAAAGGAAGTTGGTGTGAATTAAACTTTTTAGATATTATTCAAATGATGGGCAGAGCAGGAAGAGTTGGTTATTTTGATATGAATAAAAAAGATAATTATGGTGAAGGAATTATTATTACTACTTATAATGAATTGAAATTTTATTTAAGTTTAATTAATAATAATTTACCTATTGAATCACAGTTAATTTCTTCTTTACCTGATTGCTTAAATGCTGAAATTGTTTCTGGAAATGTTTCTAATGTTTTTGAAGGTGCTAATTGGTTAAGTTATACTTATTTATTTGTTAGAATGATGAAAAATCATAATTTATATTGTATTAGTGATGAAATATTTAATAATGATAATTTACTTGAAAATTGGAGAATTAGTTTAATTCATGCAAGTGCTAATTTATTACATAAAAATAATTTAATTAAATATAATACTGAAAATGGAGAATTTACATCAACTCAACTTGGAAAAGTAAGTTCATATTATTATATAAAATATCCTTCTATTGGAATATATAATCAATATTTAAATGTAAATATGAGTGAAATAGATATATTAAGATTATTTTCACTATCAAATGAATTTAAATTAATACCAATAAGAGAAGAAGAAAAAAGAGAAATAGAAAAATTAATATCAAAAGTACCAATTCCAGTTCCAGGAGGAAGTGAAGAACAAAATAGTAAAATAAATATTCTATTACAATGTTATATATCAAATATTCCTCTTGATGGTTATGCAATAAGTAGTGATATGGTATTTATAAGTCAAAATGCTTCTAGAATTTTTAGAGCTATTTTTGAAATATGTTGTCATAGATGTTGGGCAAATGTTTCATATATTTGTTTAAAATTATGTAAAGAAATTAAAAATAGAATGTGGCTTTCAATGAGTCCTTTAAGACAATTTAATATTATTCCTGAAGATATTTTACATAAAATTGAAAGTAAAGAACAATTAACATGGGATAAATTTTTTGAAATGAATGTAAGTAATATTACTGATTTAATTAAAATTAATAAAAAAAATTCTGAAAGTATATATAAATTAATTCATACTTTTCCTAGGATTGATTTAAAAGCAAATATTCAACCTTTAACTAGAAATTGTTTATTTATTGAAATTTTAATAAATCCAAATTTTAATTGGATAAAAAATTATCATCCATATAGTGAATTATTTCATTTATTTGTAGAAGATAATGATAGTGAAATAATATTACATCATGAAATGTTTAATTTAAAAGAAAAAGATATTGGAAATGAAAAAAGATTAGCATTTATTGTTCCTATGATTGAACCAATGCCACCTCAATATTTTATAAGAGTTATAAGTGATAGTTGGTTAAATTGTGAAAGGGAATTACCAATTTATTTTAAATATTTAATTTTACCTGAAAAATTTCCACCTTGTTGTAATTTATTAGAAATGAATTTATTAAATTATAAAAATCTTTTTCATAATCAAGTTATAGAAAATTATTATTATAATGAAAATTTTAAATTTATGAATAGTATTCAAACTCAATGTTTTGAAAAAGTTTATAATTGTAATGAATCTATTTTTATTGGTGCAACTACTGGAAGTGGAAAAACTCAAATTGCTGAATTTGGAATTATTAAATTTTTTGAAGAAAATAAAAATAAAAAATTAGAAGCACCTATTATTTATTTAGTTTATAATGATGATTGTGTTAAAGAAAAAATAGAGCATTTTAAAAAAATTTTCAAAAAGAAAGTTATAAATCAATTTTCAGGAGAATTCTTTTTTGATAAAGGTTTATTTAAGAATAGTGATTTTATAATATCTTCATTTAAAAATTTTGATATATTTACAAGTAAATTTAAATATGTTGATAATTTTGCAAAAATTTCTTTAGTAATTGTAGATGATATTCATTTATTAAATGAATTTGATTGTGCATTAGAAGTCTCACTTTCAAGATTAAGATATTTTATTGGAAATAAAATTAGATTTATAATATTAAGTACATCTTTAAGTAATTATAATTCAATTTGTGAATGGTTAGATATTAAAAATGAAAATTGTTTCAATTTTGAAACAAAAGTTAGACAAAATCCAATTGAATTTTATTTTTATGGTTATGAAAGTATTTCTCATAAATATAGAATGAATTTAATGTCAAAAAATATATTTAATTTATTAAATAAATATAGTTATAATGATGAAAATTTTGAATTATCAACAATAATATATGTGACAGATCTAAAAACGTTAAAAAAATTTGTATTAGATTTACTATCATCATATAATTCTAATGGTATATCAGGGAAATGTTTAATAAAAAAATTAAATAATTTTGATGAATATTTAGAGCAAAATATAAAAAATGAAGATATATTATTAATAACTTCATTAAAGAATGGAATAGGGTATATTTATAATGGAATGGATGATGAAACAATAAATTTCATAATTTCTCTTTTTGAAGAGAGAATAATTCAAATATTAATTGTTCCAATTAAAATTATTTGGAAAGTTAATTGTCAATGTCATAATGTAATAATTGCAGATACTGTAAAATATGATAGTAACAATGGTGGTTATATTGATATTAATATTACAGATATGTTTCAAATGGTTGGCAGAGCTTCAATTACTTATAATAAATTTAAAAAAAATGAAATTCCAAATAATGTTAAAAATACTATTAGAAGATGTTTTATCTTTTTAAATAATAGTAAAAAAGAATTATATAAAAAATTCTTACTTGAAAGTTTTCCTGTTGAATCATCTTTAAATCATTTTATTCATAATCATTTATTAACAGAAATTTCAAATGGGATTATTAAATCAAAACAAGAATGTGTTGATTGGATTACTTGGACATTTTTCTATAGAAGATTATTAAAAAATCCTAATTATTATGATATGAAAGGTAATACAAAAGAATTTTTAAATGAATATTTAAGTGAATTAATTGAAAATACAGTTAATGATTTATATAATTCAGGAATGATTTCAATTAATGAAGATAATTCATTAGAAATATTAAATTTAGGAAAAATATCATCTAATTATTATATAACATATCAAACAATTGATTTATTTAATCAAAGTTTCAAAGAAGAAAATTCACAAAATATACAATTTTATTCATTATTCCAAATATTAAAAAGTTCATTCGAATTTGATATGATTGAATTTAATAAAGGAGATATAAATTTATTATATGAAATATGTTCAACTTTTAATAATAAAAGTTTAAACTATTTATCAGATGATATAAAACAAGCATTAAAAAATCCAGAAAAAGATTCATCTTCTTATACATTTAGTAATCCTCATAATAAAGCATTAATATTATTAATAAGTTATATAAGTAGAACTCCAATTCCATATCAATTAAATTTTGATATGGAAAATATAATTATAACATCAGTAAATTTAATAAGTTCTTTGGTTGATGTTTTTTCATCTAAACAATTATTAAAACAATCAATTTATTCAATGGAATTATCACAAATGATAATTCAAGCAATGTGGATTAGTCAAAGTCCTTTAATGCAACTTCCCACTTTTAATTCTAAATTATGTAATCAATGTAAAGAAATTGATGTAGAAGATATTTCAGATTTTGTTAATTTAGATGATAGAGATAGAAATACTTTATTAAGTCATTTGGAAAAAGATGATATAAAAAGAATTGCTAATGTTTGTAATAGATATCCTGAAATTAATTTAGAAATTAAATTTAAAGATGATAATAATAATTTTAATATTGATGAAAATATTTATGCAGAAATTATTTTAAATAGGACTTTAATTGATAATTCAAATAATGGAATTTTAAGTAATGTTCATAGTAATTTTTATCCAAAAGTTAAAGAAGAAAATTGGTGGATTATAATTGGTGATGAAGATACTAACAAATTATTTTTTATTAGGAAATTATATTTTAATAAATCTTTGAAAATTCCAGTTAATTTTGAAGGACCTAATAAACCAGGTATTTATTCTTTTAAAGTTTTTTTAATTTGTGATTCTTGGATTGGATGTGATCAAGAAGAAAATTTTGATTTTTCTATTCAATAAATAATAAAAAAAAAATTTAAATCAAATAAATTATTCAAAGTATTTTAGATTAAATAACTTAAAATTGATAATTAAATATATTAGTTAATATACATATTTTTTTATTTATTTTATTTTAGTATACGATAATTTTTTTTTTGCATTTCAATTCCATAATCTATTAAACTTTCATTATTATCTAAAATAGTTATATTATTATCAGTTGGATTGCTATTTATTTTTTCCATTAAATTTTCTTCATCTTCATCTTTTTTTTTTTTAATTTTTAATTTTTCAAAAATAAAAAGTCCTATAAAATTTAAAATCATACCTCCAATAATAAAAAATAAATATTTTAACTTTATTGACGGAAATTCTTTTATTTTAAATATAAAATAAATATAGACAAATGAATTTCCCAAACTCATTATTAAAAAAATAGAGGCAACACTTTTTATAAAAAAAGGTAATATTGAATAATTTAATGTTTGAATAATAATAAAAACAGAAAGTAAAATAATACTATGATAATTAAAATTTTCAAAAGAAAATCTATCAGGTTCTTTCAAAATAAAAGATTCAATAAAAAGAACTAAACCTGAAAATATTCCTTGATATATAAAAAATAAAGAAATATCTTTCTCCTTTTTAAAATTAATTTCTTGAAATATAAAAGAAATTGAATAAGATAAACATGAAATTACTAAATAAATAATATTCTTTATATTTAATTCAAATAAATGAGTTGTGTTTATATAATAAGTATATGATATTAAAAAAATTCCAATTAATGATATAAAAATACTAAAAAAATGCCAACAAGAATATTGATATCTTTTCAAATTGAAAAGAAAAAAAAAAAAAACTAAAATAAAATTTAGTCCTATTGAAATATAATCATATTTAAAAATAGCAATCCTAGCATTATGGTTTCTTTGTTTAAAATCATTCTCTGCTAAAATTCTAAAAAAATATCCTTGTGTTTCAAAAAAAATTACTAGAAAAAAGTATCCTTTTGGATATTTAATTGAATGTTTTATTATAAAACAAATAATACCAAAAATCAAAAACCATAATGATTTTACTAATATGGGAAAATTAAAATTACTATTAGGAAGATAATATGTCGGTATATATAAAGAAAAAATAAATAATATTGAAAGAATTTGACCAATAAATAACTTGAATATTACAATTTTGTTTTTTCTATATTTATTATTAGATATTATATTTAGATTATTTTGTCCATATGATAATATTGATAATTTATTTAATGCAGAATTAATGTTTTCCATAAAAATAAAATAGAAAAAAAAAATAATAAATTTTAAAAAATCAATAATTTTTTTAATTTAAATTGTTTAATATAATTTTTATAATTGTTTCTAATTTTTCTTTTATTATTTTATGACCTTTTTTAAATTCTTTTATATTTTTAGTAATTAATATATTTTCTTTATTTTTTCCATTTAAATGTAATTCAATAGAATTAATTACAGTCATAATTCCAATAGTAAAATATATAATATTTTCATTTAAAAAAATAATTTGTATATCATTACTTTCATATAATTTAAAAAGTATTTCAATAGATAATTTTATCATCTCTTTATTAAAAAAAACTTTTTCACAAGATTGAATAAAATTACTTATTGCATATGAACTTTTTTTTTCTAAATTAAAATTATAATTAATATTTTTTAATAGAAACATTTCAGAATCAAGTAGTTCACTTTTTATAATATTATAATTATTAAGTGAAAGTGAATACATAGTTTTGACAATAATTTGAGTTTTTTCATTGTCACTTAAATTTTTATCACATAATAAAGATTCATACATTTTTTTTTTATTTTCATCTTCATTTAACATTCTTTTTTTATCAAATAAAACAACATTAATAATATCTCTCACTCTTGTTAATTCTTCATTATATTTTACACTAATTAAAATTGCAGTCATTAAAATTGTATCTTCTTTATATTGATTTTCTTTAATTTTTGTGTATGTTTCATATAAATAAATAGTATCAAAAATAGAATTTTTTTTTAAATTCAATTTTTCACATAATCTAATAATATATGACTTCATAATAAATATTAAATATTTCAACTTTACTTATTTTTTTCAAGTTAATAATTTAAATTATATTTTTTTCAAATTCAAATAACATTTTCAAATTAAAAAAAATAAAAATTATAAAAAAAATAAATTAATGTATGATAGAGATTTAGATTTTAATTTCATAGATGAAAAAAACAATGTAAAAATTGTATCTTTTTCAAGTTCTCATAAAAATTGTTCACCAAAAAATATATTAAACGAAGATTTAAAATTAATTTGGTTAAGTGAAAAAGAAGTACCTCAAACTATTATTATTGATATTTCCAATATATATAAAAAACCAAAAAATAATCAATTTAATTTTTTTGGTGTTCATTTATGGCATGCTTATCAAAGTAATCCAAAGGAAATTGAATTAAGTTTTAGTATTGATAATAAAGATTTTATTCTTGTTGGAATTTATGAACTTGAATTAAGACCTGGAACTCAATTTTTTAAAATTGAAAATAACTTTTATCCTCATAATTTAGTTAATTTTTTAAAAATTACTATAACTAAAACATATGGTGGCTTTAAAACTTATATTAATCAAATTTTTTTATTAGAGACCTTAAATCAATATGGAAATAACATTTTAGATGATCAAGAAAATATTGATAATGAAGAAATAGAAGAAATTGAAGATGATAAAAAGTATATTAATGATTATTACAAATTAAGGAATAAAATAAATAAAAATTATGCCCAAGATATTAAAAATAAACAAAAGGATTTAGAAAAAATATTAAATAGTTATAAAATAATAAATAAAGTAAGAGAAAATAATTTTAATCCCAGAGTAAAATTAATGAAAAAGAAAATAAGCATAAATACACTCACATCACATAATTCAATAAATACAAAAAATGAAATTGAACAAAATGTAAATAAAAATTACTTAATTAATGAAAATACTTCTTATCCTTCATTTTCAATAAGTAATTATAAAAGTTTTGATTCAACAAATCAAACAAGTGGGAAAATTAAAAATACCTTGGAAAAAATACCAAAAAATTCTTTGAAAGAACTTTTAGATTTTAAATTAAAAGATATGAATGATTTTATTAAAACAATTGGTGGAGAATTAAACTATTCTACTGATAGAATTAGAATTAAAAATCCTTCATATATGAAAACTCCTTCAATATTTGATAACCAACAAAATATTAATTTAAATAATATTGACAGTAATAATTTCTTAAGCTATAAGGTAGAAAATATAGAAAAGAAAGTTAATAAAATTAAAAATGATGTAAATGATATTAAATCAGTTGTTTATAAAATGAATAATGAAATAAATGAAATTCCAATTGATAGTAAGTATGATTATTATGAAAATGAATTTTTAAAAAATAAAAATAGAGTAAATATAAATCGAACAAATATTTCAGATGAAGAACCATCATATAATTATAATGATATTGAAAATTATAAAAATAAAATAAATAATAAAATAAATAAAAATATTAATTTTTATAATGATTCATATATTCAAAATTTTGATAATAAATTAAGTAAAAAACTCAATAGATTATCAAATAATATTGAAAATCAGATATATAGAAATTTTATTGAGCCTTCAATTAATGAATTTAATAAAAAAATGAGAAATAGTTTATTTGAAATGAAAAAACAAATTGAATCAATTAATGATATTAATAAAAAAAAATTTAAAAAGAATTATAATAATAAAGAAATTTCATCAGATTCTTCAAGTAATTATAATTATAAAAGAAAAACATCAAATTTTGATTCTTCTAATTATTCTTTAAAAAAAGAAAATATTTTACAAAAAAAATATGAAAAAATTACAGCTTTATCAAACAGATTATATAAAAAGTTATGTGAAAAAGAAAAAATTTTAAATGATAAAGCAAATTATCTTAAAGAAGAATTAAAAAATAGTAATAATATTAACACTTATTATTCCACCAATACTTTTTAAATTAAATTGTATTTTTCTTTTTATAAAAAATAATTAAATTAATTTATATTTTATCAAAAATAAAATAAAACATGAATTGTGAAGAAGTAAGTTATGATCCTTGCTTTCTCAAAAAAAAAATATTTCAAATTCAAGAAGAAAATTCACAATTAAAATCAGATTTAATCCATTTAGAAAATCAAATAATACCTAAATTAAAAGAATTAGAAGATGAATTATATAAATGTAAAAAGGATAATATTAATTTATGTTTTGAAATTGATAAAAGAGAACAAAAAATAACTGAATTAACAAATAAAACCGTAATAATTGAAAAATATAATAAAGATTTGTCAGAAAAAAATAAGCAATTAGAAAATGATAATTTAAATTTAAATGAAAAATTGAATTTTTTAAATAAAGAAATTAAAATAAATAAAAATATAAATGATAAAATGAGAATAGATAATGAAAATTTTTCTAATATAATTCAACAAAATAATTATCAAATTAATCAAATTAAGGAAGAAAATAATATATTGGTTTCTCAATTAAATGAACTTCAAGAAAATTTAAATAATGTCATTTCCCCTAAATTAAAAATGAATGAAGAAAATTTTTTGACTGTTCAAAAAGAAGTTGAAAAATTATTAATTGAAAATTCAAATTTAAAAAATAATAATATAGTTTTAATCAATGAAAACAAAAATCAAAAAGAAATAATTTCAAATTTAAAAACAAAAATTAAAACTTATTTAAATCAAGGACAAAATATTTTTAATAAAAATTTTGAATTTATGAAAGATTCAAATACAAATAAAGAAAAACCATGTGATTTATATTTTAATTATTATTATACAGAACCAAAAAGAGATATTCCTTTTACTCAAGGAAATTATAATTTTACTGGAATAGAAAGTACTTATCAAAATACAAAATAAAAATTTAATTGTTTATTTATTTTTTTTTTAATTTTTTTATATTTTAATAGATTAATTTAAAATCTTTTAATATATATTATATAATTACATTCAAAATTTTAACTTGTTTAATTAATCTTTTTATTAACAATAATATTAGTTTCATCATTATTAAAAAAAGAAAATTTGACATTTTTTTTATATAAAATCTCATTCCTAAAAAAAATCATACATCAAAACAAAATAAACAATATATATGTATAAATATTATAAAGACTTGTTCAAATTAATTTAATAATATTATTTTTCAAAATAAATCAATCCATTTTATCTTTTTTCAAAATATTTTGTTATAGAATTAAAAAAAATATAACTTTTATTTTCAATTCTAAATTAATTCAATGATAAAAAACTTCCTTTTTATTTTATTTTAAACTAGAAAAATTAAAGTTAATGTTTCTATAAATTCTAAATACTCTTTGGTTAGGTCATATACTTAAAATGCAGAAATCAATCCTTTATAATATTTTTCAATTTTATTTTTAATTATATCATAAGTAATTTTATTTTCATTTTTATCATATAAAAATGAAATAATTTCCTTTTGTTTATTTAAAATATTATTGATATAATAATTACTAGTATTATATCATTATATCTAATTTATTTCCATTTTCATTATTTTATTCAGAGAAAAGAAGAAAATCATTTTTTATTTTTATTATATTGCTTTTTATATTCCTTTTGTTAAAACCTTTTCAATGATTTTTTTAAATTATTTAAACTATTTTCATAAGAATCACAAATAGATAAAACAATAATATTTTTCTTAAAAAAAATATTTCATTATAATTAAAAGAATTACAATCAAATAATATTTTTTTTCAAAATTATTATTTGGATAAGCTTCAATTGAATGCATTATTATATTTGAAAATTAGGTTCTTATTTTACTGAATATCTTTTTCTTGTGATGGATTTTTAGTGTCTTTGATTTTTAAGTTTAATAAAATTGTTTGAGTTTTCTTTTGCAAATGTCATTGGTTGTTTTTTCATATAATATAATATTTTTATTTTGTTTAAATTCATTAATTATATTGATTATTTTTGATTTTTTTTATAAATTCTAATATATCTTTTTTTCTTTTCTATTTTTCTCAATCTTATATCTAATTGATTTAGAAGAATATTTAATTATATTTATAAAAGAAATTTTTCCTTTACATAATAAATCAATGGAATTAATTATGTTTTGTTAAATTTTCGAAAAGGCTCATTAATTCTGAATTAATTTTTGAAAAAAAATTCATTTAATATTTCAAAATGATTATTTGAAATTTGTATATTCTTTATTTTAATTTATTATTTTTTTATCAATAATTTGTTAATAATATTCATTAAATATTTTACTTAAATTTTCATATTTATTTTTTTTGATATATATATTTAGAATAATTATATTCATTTTGATTATTTTTTACAAAGATATCAAAAAAATATTTATTATACTGATTTAAGGTTTTTTGTATATTATTTTATATTATTGAACTTGAAAGTTTTTTAGTTTAATTATTTTTATTTTTGTCATTTTCATAATTTTGAATTTTTCTTTCAAAACATTTTTTAATGATTATTTATTTTACTTTCAATTGTCCTTTATGGATAACTATGATCTCTTTCTTCGCTTCTTTTAAATTCATTTTCAATATTTTTACTTTTTATATATTTACAATATGTTTGAAATAATGAAAAAGTATTAAAAAATTTTTGTGTTTGACAAGTTTTTTTTAAATCTATTTATTTTTTTTTAAAGCTTTAAATAAATTTATTAAATTAAAATCTTCTTTTAATATTTTAATTTTATCACAATATTTTCATTTTTAATATTTATTTTTTTTCTATTTTTTCCTAAAATTAATTCATAATAAATATTTTGATTTGTTTGAAGAAGATTTGAACTACTGATTGATGATGAAAAAGTATTGTTATTTTCTTATGAATCTTTTATTTATTTAATTTAAAAGTGTTATAAATCAATTACTGTTATTAATAAATCTTTAAGGTCATTTTCATCTCCTGAAATTTGTATTTTTATAAATTTATGATTTAGAAGTAATATTTTTATCATTTTTCCATAATCCATCTTATTAATTATTAATTTATTATCATTTATTTTTTAAAAAATAATATAACTTAAAATTAATATAATAACTTTTTTCAATTTTAATATATTAAAAACAAATAAAAAAAATTTAAATCAAAATAAAAATTTACAATAAATGAATAAATTGATAACATTCTCATTCCTTTAATAATAATAAATTTTTTATTCAATTTGAAAAACTTCATAATCAAAAACTTGAAATTTTTCTAATCCAAAAGTTAATTCAGATTTTGAATTAGTTTGATAAGAATCTGGAGAATTACATTCATTTTGATTTGTTTTACAACAATTATCCAAAATAAAAATTTCTCTTCCTCCACCAAATCTAGGACCATGATCTGGATTACAATAAATAGCATTTTTATAAAAATTATAATTCTCTTTAATAGGATATTTTTTTTTTTTATTAATTGAAAAAACAAAAGCTTCACTATCTTCTTTATATTCTTCACCTTCCCAACTTTTTGATGTATATCCACCAAATTTTATTCCATTTTGTATTTGAATTATTATAATATTATTCTTTTTGCCATCACATTTATTATGAAAAGCTTCTGCAGTGTCTCCATCTCTTTTTGCTTTATATATCATTTTAAAATTAAAGTTATTATTAAACCAATTCGAAATTACATTTTTTTCATCTATTGATAATATCGTTGAATCTTTAAAAAATAAATCTTCTTTATTTGATGATAATATTTTAGGGGTATATTCTTTATTATTTAATTCATTTTTTTCATTTAATTGATTATTTATTAATTTTAATTCGGAATTTAATTTTTTATACATATTTTCTAAATTATTTATATTATTTTCCAATTTTATTATTTTTTCTTTCAATTCTTTATTTTCTTTTTCTATATTTCTAAAAGAATCAAATAATTTGTCTACTATTTTATTTGTTTCTGGTTCATTTTCTATTAATTTAAATTTTGGATTTGTACATCCATAAGTATCAATATTTATTTCAAAATCTAAATGATTTCCATTTTTAGAAACAGAAAAATGTTTTTTATTAATTTTATCTAATACGAAATAATAAATATCTTCTATTGATTGATATACTTGAAAAAAAATATTATTCTGAAGAAGTTCTTCAAAAGGAAATAAATGTGAAAATTTTTTATATGTTGAATTATTATAATTTAGATCAATATATGATATTAGCATACTTGATTTATAGCATTTAATTTCAATGTTTGAATTTTGATAATTAATTGTTTTAGAATTTATAACATCAGAAGGATCCATTTTTAATTAAATAAATAGGCATAAAATAAATATTTAAAGAAAAAAATAATATTTTTTTTAAAATTATATAAAAATATATGGAAAATTCAAATACAAAAAATAATTCATCTCCAAAAACAATTACAAATGAATCAAATGAAGATATAATAAATATAACAAAAAAAGAATATCAAAAAGAAATATTATCCGATTTTACAGAATCAATATCATTTTTTCATCATGGAAAAATATATGAAATTTTTGAACCAATGAAAATGACAATTTTACCATTTACAATTAATGGAAATTTTTATGAAATAGCATCAATACCATATTTAATAACTCAAGAATATGCATTTGGTGCATCAACACCAATTGAAAATGATAAATATTTAAATTCATCTCTTTCACTTTCACCTCCGCAAGAAACCATACAAATTATTTTATCTAGAATTAAACAATTTTCAAATAAAAATAATAATGATGATTTTAAATTAGCTTTTATTGGAAATATTTCTTCTTATATAGATCTTTTAGATATGAATAATATTTCTAATTATTTACTTCCTAGTTTTTCTATTATTATTGATGATACTTATAAAATTAGATTAAATTTTTTAAAAGTTCATTTAGAAGTTATTAATTTTTTAGGGAATAAAGGAGAAGAAGGCTATAAATGTATAGTTAATAATTGTCTTAATTTAATAAATGAATTATTTAGTAAAAATTCTTTTGAAAGTATTGAAATGGCAAAAATATTATATGAAAATTATAATCAAATTGGTAAACGTTTAAAAACTGATGATTTAATTAAATTTGTTCTAACTAAAATTATTTCAATTACTAATTTTGATAGTGACAAAAGAGAAGATTTAGATAATTTAATTTTGATAATAAAAACTATGGGAGAACTATCTGAAAAATTTGGAATATATAATGAAAATTTTTTAGTTCCTCAAATAAAAATGTTGAGTCAAAATAAACATGATATAGTAAAAATTGGGGTTTGTAGAATGTTACCAAAAATAAGTAAAAATGTTTCTTTTCAATGTATTGATACAAAAATAAACCCAATTATTCAACATTTTATAACCAATTGCTCAGTTCAAGTAAGAATAAATGCAATAAATATTTTATGTGATATGATTGAAATATATCATGAAAGAGGATTATATGATAAAAAAATAAAAAATACATTTTATATTGAATTATTTAAGGAATTAATATATGATAATTCAAAAGAAATCCATTATGCTGTATTTAATATATTAGGTAAATTTATTTCATTATTAGAAATAGATGAAGTAGATAATTCATATTTACAAATTTATACTTCTATCATAGATCAATATTATTTTAATAAACAAGCAAATAATAATAATAATGAAATAATTATTTCAGCAGTTACAAATTTTCCTGCTTTATTATATAGATACGGAAAAGATTCTTGGAATTCATTAAAAAAATGTTATGTAAATTTATCAAATGAAAATAATCCTAAAGTTTTAAGTAGTTTAATTTCTTCTTTTCGTGAAATTATTAATATTTTAGGAGATGAAATAACAAGAAATGATTTAATTCCAATTTATAAAGAAAAATTTTTAGAAGCAGCAACTGCAACTATTAGATTTAAAGCAAAAGATAATTTAATTAATGTTTTACAAACTATAAATCTTGAAGATAGAAAACCATTTTTTAAAGAATATAAAGATTATTTTGGTGTTAATGATTTAGATAATATAAATAATGTTAATTTCAGTAAATTAACAATTCATATTAATGAATGGAGAAAAAAAATAGAAGAATGTCAAATTATTCATACATTTTATAAATTATTTGATAATGATATTATAGAAAATAAAATTACTCCTTATTTAATATCATTTTGTTTAGATGATTTTTATAAAGTAAGAAAAAAAGCGTCAAGATATTGTTCTGAAGTATTAATTTATTTATTTGAATTAAATGAAGATAAATATTTTCCAATTATCAAAAAAGTTGTTGAATGTTTTGCATATTCTATATCATATAATATGAGGATTGAATTTACAAAATTATTTGAATTTTTAACAAAAAGTCAAAAATTATATATGGAGATATTAAAAAATATAATTTTAATATTATCATATGATAAAACAGCAAATATAAGAATTGCAATAAGTAAAGTTATATATAACATAATTACAAAGAAAGAACATTTTACAAAACATTATTTATTATATGATGATATTTTTCTTAATATAATTAATAGATTGTTAAATGATAAATGTTTAAGTGTAAGAAAAAAATTAGATTTAATAAAAGAAAAAATACAAAATAAATTAAAAGATAATAAAATTGAAAATAAAGAAAAAAATGAAGAATTTTATTATATATTTAATAATAATATGATGTATTTAAATGAAAAATATGGTTTAAGTTTGCCAACAGAGGTTTTGAGAAAAAAACCAAAAAAAAATATATCAAATGATTATTTAAAAGTGGAAATAGAGTCTTATTTATAAAAAAATAATAAATATCTAATATTTAAACCTAAAAAAAAAAACAAAAAAAATTATTTTAAAAAAATATTAATTAATTTTTAATATTAAATAAAAAAAAAAATAATTTAAATCATTAATATCTTCCTCATAAATTTTAAAGTATATAAAAATTTATTTATTTATTCCCCAAAATTAAAAATAAGTTAATGTTCATGGTGAGCAACAGCTTCTTGTAATTCATTTCTTTTTCTTAATGCTCTTCTATGTGTACCTAAACTTTTTTTAGCAAGTTTATAAGCTTTTTTTTGAGAAGATTGTTTAGATTGTTTTAACATTTCCATTATTTTTCTTTCATAAGGAGCATGACCTGTAATTTCATGAACAATTTTTCTAACTACTGATAATCTTTTTCTAGGTCTTTTTATTTCTTGCCATGATGGAATTTCAATTTTAGTTACAATATGTCCTTTGTTTAATCCCATTGCTAATCCTTTTGCCATTTTTTTTCTTTTATTTAAATGAATTTATTTTTTTGTATTTTTTATTTATATTTTTTTAATTTTTTTTATTTAAATTTTTTTTAATTTTATTTTATATTTTTAAGAATGATCATCTATGGACTAATTTATCTTTTTTTTAAATTATCAATTGTAACTTTTTTCTTATTTAGCTTTCTCCTTGCAATTACTCAATTAATTTATTATAAATTAAAAAATCAAAAAAATAAACAATATCCAAATATTAAAATAGTTAGTTTCGTGCATCCATTTTGTGCTGATTGTGGAGGAGGAGAAAAAGTTTTATGGCGTATAATAACAAGTTTAATAGATTATAATAATCAAAATCCAAATAATGTAATAAAAGTAAATATAATATCAGGAAGAAAAGATGATTTAATTCAATTAAAAGATAAATTAAAAAGTAGATTTAATATTGATTTCAACAAAACAAAAAGTTCATCATTTGTATTAGATGTTGAATTAGTAAAAATGAAAAATGCATTTATGCTTCAACCTCAATCAATAGCAACAATGATATTACAAATATTAGGACAAATTTTTTTTGCATTTGAAATAATAACAACAATATATTCAGATGTCTATTGTGATACAACAGGATTACCTTTTACATATGCAGTCTTAAAAATATTTGGTCATTCAAAAGTTACTGCATATACACATTATCCTTTTATTTCTTATGATATGATTTCTGAAGTAAAAAAGAATATTTCTGGTGTTCATTCAAGAGGAATTTTTTCAAAAATTCCAATTTTAAAAAAAGTAAAATTATTTTATTATAAAAGTATTTTATTTTTATATAAATTTATGGGAATGTTTGTAACATATGCACAGTGTAATTCATCTTGGACATATAATCATATGGTTAAAATATGGACAAAGACAAAATTAGATAAGATTTATCCTCCTTGTTCAACTGCAATTTATGGTGAATGTTCAAAAAATAAAAATAGACAAAATTTAATAGTTTCATTTGCCCAATTTCGTCCTGAAAAAAATCAAAATATGCAAATTCAAATATTAAAAAAATTAATAGATACAGGAAATTTCCCAGATTTACAATTACATATAATAGGTGCAGTAAGAGGACAAGATGATGAAATATTATTTAATAAATTACAAATTCAAATTAATAATTTGAATTTACAAAATAATATAAAATTAATTAAAAATGCACCTTTTCAAGATATAATAAATGAATTTGCAAATGCAAAAATTGGAATTCATACAATGAGAAATGAACATTTTGGTATTTCAATTATTGAAATGATGGCTGCTGGTTTGATTGTTATTACTCATAATTCTGCTGGAGCAAAAGATGATATTATTGGTCCTGTTAAAGATAAAAGTGTTGGAATTTTAGTGGATGATGAAAATGGTTATGTTGAACAAATTAGTAATATTCTTAGTAATTATAATCATGTTGTTAATAATATTGTTCCTTTTGCTATTCAGAGAGCTAATGGATTTAGTGATGAGGCATTTGAAGAAAAAATTAAAAATGTTGTTTTTGATTTAATCTAAATTTATTTTAAGTTTTTTTTATATTTTTTAATTGGGTTTTTTTATAGAATTTTTATATTTGTTTTTTGATATTATTTAAAATAAAGTTTTTTATGATTATTTGATTATCAAATTATGCTTTATTTAATATTAAGTATTATATTGAAAATATTACTTTCTAACTAAATAATATATTTAAAAATAAATAAATTAAATTTTATAAAAAATTGAAAAAAATAAATATTACACAGAGTATTATATTAAAAAATTGGATATTAAAAAATGCTCTATATCAATGAATGAAAAAATAAAAAAAAATAAAAAACACATAAAAAAAATCAAAAAATAAAAAAAAATATTTAATTAAACCACTTTCCCTCTTAAACTCAAAAAAATTTAAAAAAAATATATAAAAATGTCCCGTCTTTACATAGGAAATGTGCCATCAACATTAAAGCCTGAAGAACTTAGAAATTTGTTTGAAGATTGTGGAAAAATAAAATATTTCAACATTCAAGAAGGTTCAGGTTATATGGTAAGAAAAACAATATTTTTTAACATACAAAAATTTTTAAAAAAATTTTAGGAATACGAAACCGCAGAAGAAGCAGAAGAAGCAATAAAAAAATTAAATGGAAAACAATTTGAAAATACATCATTAATAGTAGAACACTCGAGAAAAATTTTTCCAAGAAAAAGAAATATTAACATAAGACCTAAAAGATATAAAAGACCACCATCAAGTCGGTCAAATTCATCAAGGTAATTTTTATATTTTTTATTTTAAAATATTTTATTTAATTTTTAGACGTTATACTAGAAGGTCACCTTATTCAAATTCCAGGAGCAGACACCATAGAAAGAAATATCATAGTAGATCTTATTCTAGAGGCTCAAGGTCAAGGTCAAGATCGTATTCGAGATAAGTTTTCTTTTTGCTTTTTGGGATTTTATATTATTTTTTTTGAGTTTTTAATTATTTTTATTTTTGGAATAAAATTTGAATAGGATTTATTATTGGATTATATTACTAAAATAAAATAACTGGAATTAATATTATATATGATTTAAATGGAAAAAATACTAATTGGAATGAATTTTAAAAAAAGGATTTTTTATTTTTATAAAAAAAAAAGATTTTAAAAGAAAAAAAGATTATTTTAAAGGATTAAAGGAATTTAAAGGATGAATTCTTTTCATTTAATCAAAAATTATAACTACTATTTTAATTAATTAATTATATTATTATTTTATTAATTCTAATATTATTTAATATAATAATTAAAATATAATCCAAAGATTAAAAAATAAATCTTTGGAATAAATAATAATAATAATTTCATAAATAATAAATATTTTTATTTTTAAAAATCAAAAAATATTTATTTAATTTTTCTTACTTATAGAATTTTACTCCAACATATTCATTATTATCACCAATTAAAGAACATTTTTTTTGTTTTTCTAAATCTTTTAAAATTATAATTAATAATTGTTTATCAATTTGATAATATTCTTCATTTTTATTTTCATCATCTTCACAAATATAATCTAAAGTTTCTAATTTATCTAAAGTTCCTCTTTTAACTGCAGCTGAATAAATAAATTCTTCCCATTCTACAATTGATTTCCATAAAATAAATATTTCATTTCTATCCTTTTCATTTACATATTTTGCTCTTTTTGATTGTACCATTGCACCAAAAATTGTGTCTATTGAGTTTGTATTTAATTTTCTATTTATTTTTGGATTTTTTCCTAAATTTTCAAAAAATATATTTTTATCTAATTTCCATATTTTATTATCTTGACAAAATTTTACTGTTAAATCAGACCACATTGTTAATTGTTTTCTTTTTGTTTCTCCATCTTTTTGTATTGTAAAAAAGAAAGGCCATGAATAATAATCAGGAAATTTATATTTAGGATTAATTAAGCTCATTTTTATTTTTTAAAATAATTATATACAAAAAATATATATAATACTATTTTATTTTATGATATAATTTAAATACATTTAAATTAAAAAAAAAATAAAAAAATTCATAATTTAAAAAAATTGAATTTTCAAAAATCATAAATTTATGAATTTTCTTCTTTTTCATCCATATAATTTTTTAAAATCTCATCACATTTATTTAATAATTCATTAAATCCATCACCACTTTTAGAACTAACAGCAACATACATAATAGTATTATAAAATTCTTCTAAAACCAAAGTTAAAGATTGTGAAAAACTAGAAATATACTCATCATGTCCTTCAAGAGCTTTTTGTAAAGATTCATAATTATTAATCCATTCAAAAACTTTATCTTCTTTTTCAATATCTTTCTTATTAAAAGCTAAAATCATAGGTAATCTCATTTTATACATTATAGAAATAGCATAAAGCATATTTGAAGCAAAAGTATTTGGATTAGAGCATCTTGGAATATCAACAATATAAATTAAAACAGAAGGATAAATTATAGAAAAAGAATCACTTATTAATTTTCCAGAAGCACTCCATGAAAAAACTTCTAATTGTCCTGGAGTGTCATTTATTATATAATCTAAATTATTTTTTTGATTTAATATTTCTATTATTTTATCAATATTAGTTGAAAAAATATTTAAACATGTTAATATTGCACCATTAGGCCCTAAATTATTTGATAACATTATATCTTTGTATTTTATTGTATCTCTTATATCCATGTTTGGCTCATATAATGTATCCATTACTGCTGGATCTAAATTTATTATATATGATTCTTTATCTCTTTCTGCTATTATTTCTTCCATTTTTTGAACAAATGTTGTTTTTCCACTACCTGCCATTCCTAATATAATCATATTTAAGGTCTTTTTTAATAGCTTTTTTTCAGATATTTTTATTTTTTTAGAAAAATCTTTTTCTAATTCTTTTTCTTGGTTTTTTTCCATTTATTCTTTTTTTTGGAATGTTTATTTACTTTTTATGTTTTTTTAAATTAAAAGTACAATAATTTATTTTTTTATTTTTTTATATTATTTTATATATTATAAATTTTACCTATTCTATACTAAATAAATACTTACCAAAAATCATTATTTCATAAATAAAAATAATATTAATAAATCTATTTAAATAAAAGAAATAATAATATAGAATAACAATTTTATGATTCCCAAATTTTAATTATTTATTAAATGGATAAAAGTTGAATTAATTTTTGTAATTGAATTTTATCTTCATATAAATCAAATGTAATTTGATTATTTAAAAATTTTTTAACTGTTACTTTTTCATTAATATTCATTAATTTGACTGAATTTTGTAAAACAAACATACCAAATTTATTTTGACTCATTATATTAAAATTATGTATATTCAAAAACATAATTTCTATCAAAACTTTAAAATCATTATAATTATATTGATAACTAATTAAAACAATTTTATCAATAACATTTGAAGAAAATTTTTGACATGATAAAATAACAATATTTTGATAAATAATTCGAATTAAATTATAACAATTAACAAAACCAAAATATTCTATTGCATGTTGAATTGCATAATTCCCATATTGATCTTGTGTAATTTCTAAACAATTTTCTGTTAATAATTGTATTATTTCATTTCTTATAATAATATTATTATTTTCAGAAATAAATTTTTTTATAATACAAATTCCATTAACATCTTTACATAATTTCAAGATATTTTCAAAAATAAAATTATTAATATATTGTCTATTATTTTCATTAATTGTACAAATTATTTTCTGAATTATATGTGTTGAATTAGAATTATAAGATAATTCTAATAAATAATTTTGAATAGACTCTCTTAATAAATCTTCTTCTTTAGTTGAATTAATTGGTTCAATTAAAGATTGTATACAATGTGTTCCTGCAATATCTTTTGAAACTTCAATAAAGTTTTTTTTCAATTTATCATATAAATATAATCTTTGTTTTAAATTACATTTTAAAATTAATTGTTGTAAAAAGTAATTTGCATAATTATCACACATTAAATCAGTTATTTCATTTCCAATTCTAAAAAAAATCTCATCAATATCATCTTCATCAATTTTATCTAGCATTTTTTGTAAAAATCTACTTCCAACTGAAGTTCTCATTATTGATGATAATTTATTTGCTGTATTATTTAGAAATTCTTTAAAAGTTTGATTTGAATTTAATAAATCAGGATCAATAAATTCTCTTTGATAATTATTTTTACTTGAATATTTTTTAACAGGAATTTTTGGTACTTTATGTATTGAAATACCATTTACAGTTGCAATACAATAATCATTATTATTATTTACATTAAATTTTACTGTTTTTTTATTTAAAGAACTATCACTTCTTTTTTTTCTTGGATATATTATTTCATAATTTTCTCTATTTTCAATTGGCTTAATATTTATTATTTTATTATTATTATCATTATTATTATTTATATTAATTAAATGTTTTAATATTGAATGTGCTTTATTTTCTATATTCAAATTTTGGTATTTTTGATTAAAACTTGAATTTAAATTATTTTTATTTTTTTCATAACTTTGATTATTATTATTTTGTTCAAGATTTTTTATAAATTTTGTGTTTGGATTTATATGAAAATTTCTATGATCTAAAGGCTTAATTGCTAATAAACTTAAATTAAAATCAAATGAAGAACTTCTTCTTCTTCCATATTTATTTTTTAATTTTGAACTTTTATAAATTGGACTTTTTACTTCACTGAATTCTTCAGCATTTGAATCTTCATTAAAACTTAAATCTTCACATAAATCTGAAGGAAGTAAACTCGATATTTTCCTAGATAAAGATTTTTTTTCATTTTTATCATTATCCATAATAAATATTTTGAATTAATTTATATTTTTGAATATTATTTTATTTTAACAAAATAATTATAAAAATATATAAAAATATATTTTTATTTTTTTAAACATATTAATAATGATTTCTCCTTCTTCAAGTTATTTTGCAAAAAATAATTTATTAACACCAATAAAATATGATAATAAAAAATTGATAATTGCAAAATCCATTATAAAACAGAAAGAAAATATTAAAACTCCATTAAGTCAAATTTATCGTAAAAAAATTTTATATGAAAAATTAAAAACTCCAATTAATAAAACTTCCTTTTTAAATCAATCACAAAAATTATTATTTAAAAAAAAAAGAATTTCATTAATAAACTCACAAAGTCAGAATAATTCATTAATTAAGAAACATATAAAAAATTCAAATTCTGTTAATTATGATAGAAACTATGATAAAACTTATAAATCCAATAACAAAGTTCATATTGAAGGAAATAATAAAATAAATTTAAATAAAACAAATTTCAATTATACTTTATCTCCATGGAGATCAATGTCAATTGGTTTTAATGAATTTAGTTTATCAACTAAAAGAATAAATTATTCATATATTCCTGAATCACAAGAAAATTTTAGAAAAATTATTTTAATTCAATCATTTTTTAGAAGATATATTATTAGAAGAAATATTTATAGACAATTAATAAAATATTATTATCATAATAGTGCGACTTTAAAATTAAAAAATATAATAGTTAATTCATTAAAAAATATTTTTTGTGAAGTTATTGAAAATATTTATTTAAGTAGGAATCATAAATATTATTTAAATATTAAAGAATATGAATTATTAGTAGAATTACATAAAAGGAATATTTTTAATAAAAAAGATTGGATAAATTATTTTAATAAATTAATAAATGGTACATTAATAAGAGAAAACAAAAATGAAAAAAAATAACAACTTTTATAAAGAATAAATGTATACAATATAAATAATATAATTTAAAATATTTTTTTTTGAAAAAAAAATTAAGATTTTACTAACCACTTATAATTTTTATTCATCTATAAAGCAATCATTTTCTTCATCATATCCAATTAATTTTTTATCAATATGGAAATTATTTAAGACTGAATTAATTGTATTTTTTTCATAATGTTCATTTTTTGGGAAAATTTCTAATAAATTATAGATTGAATCCTGTGCGATTTTTTTCCATTTATTCGATAATTTAATATAATGAATCAATTCTTTTTCAATTTTATCGTTATTTTTTTCTTCATCTAATTTTTTTTCTAATTTTTTAATTTCCTCTTTTAATTGTAAATTAGTATAATTGATATAATTATCTTGTTCTTTATAAAATGATTTATTTGTAAATGAAATTTTTCTTTTTATTATATCCGATGATAATCTTTTTTTCATTTGATTAGAATAAAAAATGTTTTCTTTTTGGTTTTTTATATTATTAATATTATTTATTTCTTTATATTTACTTTCAGTAATAAATTTTCCAGATAATGGATATAATAATATTATTTTTTCTTCATTATTATTATTTAATTCATCTTTTTTTTTAAATTTATAATTTTGTTTTGTATTTCCTGATTCTACATTCTTCAATATTAATTTGGTAAATTTAATATATAATCCAATTTCATTCATATTTAAATTTAATTTAAAATTTAAAAAATATAATTATAAAATTATAATTCCAATTTTAAAATTATATTTTTGCTTAAAATTATATGTTTCAATAATTTTGATTTTTTATTTAGAAGTAAATAATTATCAATTTTTATAATTTATCAACTTAAAAAGGAGATTAGTAATTCAATTATAGAAATAAATTTTATTTTTCCTTTCATAATTTTTATAAATTATATATATTTATATAAAGCTATTATAATAATTTAAAACATAATATTATAATAAAGAAAAAGAAAT
>JAJMZS010003220.1:0-30825 GCA_023807205.1 Isotricha prostoma
TATTCATAAATTGTGAATTTTGAATTTGTGATTGTTGAGGAGGAATATTATTAATATTCATATTATTTTTATATTGAGTTTGATAATTATCACTTCCACTATTCATAAATTGTGAATTTTGAATTTGTGATTGTTGAGGAGTAATATTATTATTAGTTATATTTTGATATGAATTACCAACATTAATAAATTGACTATCCCTATCAACATTATTAATTACTTGTGACATATTAGAATTATTAATAATAGGAAATGTACCCTGAAAAGTATTATAATCTTTTCCTCCTCTAATATTTGTCATTTGACTTTTATTCATATTTTGACTATCTGTATTATCATCTAAATAAACACCAAATATATCAACAGTTTTACTTCTTTCTTCCTCCATTTTTTTAAGTCCTTGAGATAAAATACCAAACATAGTATTTTTATCTTCTTTTTGTCTACCTTTTACAATATTTTTAACAACATTTTCAAAAATTTTTTGTTGTTTTTTAGTTTTATCTATTTTTTTCTTTTCTAATAAAATTTTATCTTTTATTGGTGGCTCTGGTTCTCTTAACATACTTTTATGAATTAAATAATAATCTCTTGCAATATTAAATCCAGTTGAAGAAAATGTTTTTCTTTCATCTAAATCATTTAATCTTTTTAATTTTCTTAAATAACTGTAATCAATTTTTTGAGTCAAAATATATTTTTCATTTGTTAAATCTCTTTCCCATTTATCATCAACTTTCATTGGAATATAATATCTTTCTTTTGGTGCATAAATATATTTAAATTCATCTAAATCTTCTTCAGATTGTCTTAATGGACATTTTTTACTTTCTTCCATTATAATCTGGAAATCATTCATATTTTTAGATATATTATTTTCCATTTTATTTTTAATATTTTCTAATTCATTTCTTCTTTCTAAATTAGTTAAATTTGGATCTTCTAAAGATTTGTTAACTTCATTTAATTGATTTATTAAATAATCATTTTCATTTAAAATAAATTTCAACTCTTTTAAACAATAAAAGAAATATTCAATATTATATGTATTATATCTATTACTATCATTATTTGCAGAATAATTTATATATGAATGAGATTTAAATCCAGTAATTATTGCTTCCATTAATCTATCATATTCTTTTTCTTTTGATTTATATATATTAAATTCATCAACATCCATTGTAATTAAATCAACTTTTTTATTTAATTTCTTATAATATACTTCTAATAAAAATAATATTGCAGCATACATATGATATTTCATTCCATTAAAACAAAATAAATCAACTAAATAAACATTTTTTGATAAAATATTTTTTTCAATTTCAATATCTCTTTCATTTTCTTTAAATAAAGTATGAAATTTCATTTCTTGTTGAGGATCAATAGTATTATTAAAAGTAGAATTTTCATCTTTGATAACATTAGTTTTTTTACTTTTATTCACTCTTAAATTATGTTCTGTAATTCTATTAGGAAGAAATCTAATATCTTCTAATTTTTCTCTTGAAGAATTAAAAATATCAGAATTAAAAACTTCATATAATTTTTTTTCTAAAAACTCAACATCTTCATTAGAAACTAAATTACTATATCTAATATCATCTAAAATATTAATATATAAATAAATTTCATATTCTTTAATATTTTTTTCATTAATCATACCCATTAATTTTTGTTTCATAGGATTATAAATAACAGGACCATAATTTTCAACTTTCAAAGGATTCAATTGATTATTTTCAAAATCTTCAATAAATTTACACATTTGCATTAATTTTCTTCCCCATAAAAATCCAACTAAAGATAATTGTATATTATCATCATAAATACCATAAAAATTATTAGGAATATAATTTCTAATTTCACCATTTTCTCTTATTTCATTATTTTCTGAAGGACGATATTTCATAAAATCTTGAATAACTAATTCAATAAAAAATAATCCTCCAAATTCTTCTACTTCATATATTCTATTTATATCCATAAATATATCATCTGGTTTTATTCTATAATGATAACTTTGAGGAATATTTCTTATTGTTGGTGCATTTAATATACAAATCTTATAAAACATTTTAGTTCCTTCATATTTGGTTAAGTAAAATATTCTTTTTTGTATATTTAAATTATCCTCTATATTAAATGATAAATTTCCTTCTGCAATTGCATTTAAGTTATTCATTTTCATATCTACTGAATTATATCTTAATGTATTACTTGTTGAAGATACTGCTTCTGATAATGTTTTTAAATTTAAAAACTTTTCTAAGTTATTTTTTCTATTTGGTTCTGTATAAGGGAAAAATAATAAAACCATTTTATCTCTTTTTCTATGTTTTTGAATGAATTGTTCATAAAAATCATTATCACTATATAAATAATTTTTTAAAAGTAGATATTTCATATTATTAATATAATTCCATCCTCCTTCAGTATAATAATCCAGTATTGGAATTCTAATTTCATAAAAACCTAAATTAGTACTTTCAACAAAATAAGATAAATTATTTGGAAAAGCTAAATTATTATATTTAATAGTCTCATAAAATTTATTTACTAAAAGATTATTATCTTTATCATTATAATTATATATATATTGTCTTAAACATTGAAGGAAAAATTCTTGTCCTTCTTCTTTTTTTTTTTTTTCATTATTTTCAAAATTTTCTATATAATCAAAATGATAAAAATTCAAATATCTTTCTATTAAATTTTGATTATGAATTGTTTCTTTATTATCTATTCTTATATCTTCAGCAACACTACATTTTAAACATGATTGAAGAATATCAGGAATTGAAATTGGCTCCTCATGATAATCTAATTTAATATATCCTCCTTCAATTTTATCAATTCTATCATCAACAATTGGATAAAAATATTCAATATTAATACTATTATCTAAAAGATAAGAATTATATTTTAAAGTTTGAATTAAAACATTAGTTTGATTTTCATTTTCATCTTTTATTGTTTTTTCCAAATTATTATCAATTTTAATAAAAAGATAATTATTATTTCCAACAATTTTTTCTAATTCATAAAAACCTCCTGGTTTAATTAATCTAGTAATTATAATATCATTCTCTAATAAAAATTGTTTATTAATATCATATTCACTTTGAGTTATTAAAGTATTACCATGATTATCATATAAATAAATTGAAAAAAGTCTATCATATTCTTCTTCTGATAATCTATATGAAACTGAATCAATTATTTCAAATTTTAATGATAATAAAATATTTTGTATTAAATCTAGATTTTTTGTCATTAAAAATACTTCTTGTATATCACCATATTTAGGACAAAAATAATTAATTTCTTCTTCACTTACAACTTTATTTGAATTTGCATAAACAAATAAATTAAAAAAAGAAGCAAATTGTAATAAATGAGTTTTTAATCTATGCATCATAGAATAAGTATTATAATTATTAAATTTCATTTTCTCTTCCATAATATCATTTAAAAATTGACCAATATCAACTAAAGAAGAAATATCTTTAAAACATTGTGCAGAACGTAAATTAGAATTAGAAGAATTCATTTTAGGAATAAATCTCTCAAAATATTCTTTTTCAATATTAGGATCATTTACATTAACTCTTTTAGGATTTATTTCATAAGGAGTATATAAATGAACATATGCTAAATTATTTGTTACTGTATTATATTGATTAACATTGACTTCATTATCTTTATTTAATCCAATTATTGCCGCAGCATCAACAAATGCAGAATATTTTGCCATAATTAATAATTCAACATTTGAATCTGACATTAAATTATAATATAAATTAAATGGCAATTTTACTTCTGTTGGAAATTCATGATGATATAAATATGATATTTGATGTTTATTTAATTGAATTATTTTTCTTGTTAAAATTGTGAAATTATTGATTTTAAATATATTAGTAAATATTTCATTTAATCCACTTCTAATGACAAATGGTCTAAAAATAACTAAAATTCTCTCATATGAAGAAGTAGAATTAACATCAGTTTGACTAAAGAAAAAATTATTTATTTCTTCACATTCTTTTTCATTATCATATCTAGTAATAATAAAATCAGAATTAAATGCAATTGAAAATGTCATATCACTTACTTCTTTTTGTACTCCAATATTACTAACTTGCATAATTGAACATGGTTGATTTTGTAATCTTGCATTATTAATATAATTATCATATAAATCAAAAACATACTTTCCAATATTTCTATTTACTGAATTTCTACTATTAATATTATTTTCTGTCAATCTTTTTAAATCAGATAATTTACTAAAATTTATCATTCTACTTAATCTAAATGAATTTGATTTTAAACCATCAATATATAAAGATAAACTTTTATCAAAATTTTTTTCATGTCTTACTTTTGAAATTAATAATTGAAAGATTTGATCAGCTTTAAATAATTGAGGAAACATAATTTCAACATCCCATAAAGCATTAATTTTATTTTTTGAATAATATAATAATTTTAAAGTATTATTTGCCATTTGATTAATAAATTTATCACTATTCATAAGAGCAAACCAAAATTTTTCAAAAAAATTAATAGAAACATCTTCATCAACATTTTTTGAAGCTAAATTAGTAGATAAACACAAAATTAAAACAGGATTTTTAAAATCTTCATAAGCTTTTCTTTGAATAGGAATATTAGAACTAATAACACTTTTCATATTAGCTTGAATAAATTTATCATATAAAGCACTTCCTCTTAATTTCTGTATAGTATAATAAAAATTTTCAGGATTTTTTATGTTTTGATTTTCTTGTTTTTCATTAAATGTCATTAACTTTAATTTTTGTTCTAGTTTTGATAAAGAATTAAAAGTAGTATCTTTAATTTTAATAAATTGAGTTTCCGAAGCATCTTTAACTAAATCATATTTATTTAAATAAATTTTATCATTAACAACAGAAATATTATCTCTAATTTTTTTAACTTGCATATTTAAAATATTTATATTAGCTTCTCTAAATAATTGAAATAACCAAGAAAATTGATTAATATTTGCATTTGGATCAAGTAATTTAAAAATTACAACAAAAGAATTAAAATTAAGACCACTTTCTTTAATATTAGTATTTAATTTTGGAATAAAATCATTATTTAAATTATTCATAAAAGATTCTAAATCAAATTCTTCTATTTTAATTAATTTATGTGCAGATGCACCACAACCACATTTACCACAACTTAAATCATCAACTCCACTTTGAGTATATGATGTACATGCTTCTTTACATATTATACAAAATCCTCTATTATTTCCAAATTTATCTTCACTTGCTAATGTTACTTTGTTATTTGTTAATATTTCTAAAGTTTTTTTTATTCTAGGATCATTTAATGTTTTATCTATTATATCTTCATTTTGTTTTTTTATGATATCTGACATTTCATCTTTTTCTGTTTCTTTTTCATCTTCTTGTGAATTTTCACTTATTGTGTTTTGATGATTTATTTTTGACATTTTTTTATTTGATTTTATTTTAATTTTATATTTTATTTATATTAAGTGTTTTTAAAAATTATTTAATTATTTTTTAAACTTAAGGTATAATTTTTTTCATATATTTTAATAATCTATTTTGTATTATCTACTTTTAAATATGGTTATTTTACAAATTCATTTTTAAAATTTTTTTATAAATACAATTTAATAAATTTTTAAGAAAGATTTGTTTTATTGGGAATATTATTTTTATCAATTTTCCCTTTACCATTCCATACTTTAACCCATTTACCAACTTTCTTATCATTTTTTCTATCAATAATAATTTCAAATAAATTATCAATCATTTCAGGAACTAATTTACTAGTAATCTTAGTAGAATAATCCATTGAAGGAGATGCATTAACTTCAATTAAATAAGCATTCCATTCATCATCAAACATAATATCAAAACCAAATAATTCAAATGAATTTTCTCTATATCTAATTTCATTTTTAACAGAATCAAAAGCACAAAGAACAATATTTAAAATTTGTTCTTTAATGGTAGGCCAAATATCTTTTTGTAAAGTTTCAACTAAATAATTTCTAAATTGAGGTACATCCCACATATCACCTTCAATTTTATTATTACTATTATATTTTTTACTATATTTAGCAATACAATTATTAGTTAAATGAGAATAAATATTAGAAAAATTATCAATATTATATTCTTCAGCTGAAAATCTAAGATAAGGATCATCCCATAACCAAATTGTTAAAGGTCTTAATGAAGTTAATAAAACCCATTGTCTAATATCAAATTTTTTTCCATATATTAATAATGGATTTTCTATATATTTTTGAACAACTAATCCATTTATATTTTCTTGATTTAAACAATCAAAAACTGATTTTAAATTATTTACACATTGAATTCCTCTACCACGACTTAATGTTGATGGTTTTAATACCCAAATATTTTTTGTTCCATTTAATTTATATTGTGGAAGTTTTTTTGATAATTTTTGTAATAAGGATTTTACAATTTGATAATTTTTTTCATTACTTACAATAGAATTATTATTTGAATCTATTATCATTTTTTTTGTTACATCTTGAGTTGTATTTAATTTTTTTATTGTATTTAAAGGATTTAATTTAATTTTATTTGGTTGAATTGAATTAGATAATATTTTTTCAGTTATATTATTTTTTACATTTTCATTCTTACTTAAATTTCTATAATTTTGAATTGGTTCTTCTCCTGAAATAATATCCCATTCTTTATCATCAATAATTTTATATATTTCACTATTTTTATCTTTTTCATTATAACTACAAGTTAATAATTTATAATTTTTTTGAACAATATCAATTGCTTTTTCAATAACATTATTAGGAAAATCATATGAATTATTTTCATCTGATGAAAATAATTTAAGAATACTTAATGCTTTAGTAAAAAAAAAATCTTGAAAAAAATCATTTAAATCATTTTTATCACATAAATCATAACATCTTGGATAAAAATTATTAGGATCAATTCCTTTAAAATATAAATTTCTTATATTTTTACATAATCCACTTTTTCTTGTTAAAGAACCATTTAATTTAAAATGATTTGGAATTTGATGACTTTTTAAAGTAGGAAAATTAACATCAACTGTTCTTAAAGTCCAAATAAAAGTTAAACTTGGATTTTTTTCTCTTGTCATTTTTGTCCAACCTCTTTTTTTTAAATTTTTTTCTACATCTGGATAAGTTCCAGTAATGAAATAATGTTTATTTATAAATTCATATTTTGAATTTTTTTCTGGTTGATTAATTTTTTCATAATTATCTTTTTCTGTTTTTATTTTATTTCTAAATTCAGATGAATTAATGTATAAATCAAATGTATAATGGCGATATATGAATAATTTTTTAAATGAATCAGGAATGAATGATATTATTTTATTTAATTCCGGTGATTTTGTTTTTTTTCTCTCTAATTTTCTACTCATTGTTCTTATTTGATTTTGTCTTTGTTTTATTGATTCTTTTTGTTCTTGTGTTGCACTCATTTTTTTTAAAATATTTAAATATTATATTGGATTTTTAAATTAAGTATTATTTAAGATTTTATTAATGTTTTTTTAAATCTCTTTTTTGAATTATGTTTTATTATTTTTCAATGAATTGAAATGATGTTTTTTATATTAAATTGTTTTTTGTTTAAATTTTAATTAAAGTAAAAAGTTTTTTATTTTCATTTTTTTTTATGAAACTGAAAATTAAAATTAAAATGTTTAAAAAAAATTTAAATTTATATTTAAACCAAATGATGTATTTTACTTAGAATAAAAATTGACAAAAAATTCTTAAAAATATTCTAAATAATATTTAATCATATTTAAATTAATTGATTTATTTCAATTTCATAGAAAGAATCCTTCTAGCAAAAGGATGATAAACCATTTTATTTTTTTCAAAATACTCTTTAGATTCTTTAGGTTGAAATTCATACCAACTAAAATAAACAGGTCTAACAAATTTTAATCTCCCAATTTCCAATAAAAATTTTTTAACATCATCAATAAAATCATCATGTTTAGTTTTTAAAGAAATTTGGAACCACAAATTCATAATTTCCATATTATAATGTTCATTTTTAAATCCAAAAACTTCTTTTAACTTATTATAAACATCATTATTAACTTTATCAATATTTTTCATTAAATATTTCAAAAAATACATTTTAACATTAGTATGCCAATTAACAAAAACATTTTTATCATCTAAACTACCATTTCCATTTAAAAACTTATCTCCTAATTTAACAGCATCATCACCTAATTTACTTTCAAAATTAAATTTATAAAATGGTTTTCCTTTACTATTAATCCATTTATCCCAATCAATTTCTTTTAATATTTCTTCACCTTTATTAACATTCTTCTTAACATAATCTTCATAAACATTTTTAAAACCATTATAATCAACACTTAAAAATTTATATTTATCAATATAATTTTTCATAATATTCTGAAAGTCATTTTTACCAATTAAAGATTCTAAATAATATAATAATTGAAATCCTTTTTCATAAGGAACAGTAGTAAAACCATCATCAGGATCAACACCATAAATATCAGGATTTAAACAAGTATAAGTAGAATCTTCACCTAACATTTCAATATCTTTTAATACTCCTTCATAACCAACTAAACTTTCTAAATTTTTCATATCATCGCCATATAAAATTTCAGCAATTTTCCTTTCCATAAATATAGTAAATCCTTCATTAACCCAAAAATTTTTCCAATTTTTATTCGTTACTAAATTCCCTGTCCATGAATGAGAAATTTCATGTGCAATTACATTAGATAATGATTTATCTCCTGCTAAAAGAGAAGGAGTAACAAAAGTTAAATTTGGATTTTCCATTCCACCATAAGGGAATGAAAATGGTAAAACTAATAAATTATATATTTCCCAATCATATTTTCTACCTAAATAATTTTCAGCTGTTTCAATAAATTTTTCTGAATCTTCAAATTCATATTTTGCTTTATCACCTAAACCAATTTCAGTATAAACACCACATCTTTCTGATATTTTTTTATATTCTAAATTACCACATGCAAAAGCAATTAAATAAGATGGAATTGGAATTTTTTGTGTATATTTTGTAATTGTTTTATTTGTTTTTTCATCATATGATGTTTCCTTTTCTATTCCACCAAATAAGAATTTATATGGTTTTTCAACTTCTAAAATTGCTTCTACTAAAATTTTTGCTGATGGAGTATCTTGAATTGGGAGTAATGTTCTACATTGTATTGCTTCACATTGAGTAAACATGAAGTAATGTTGCTTATTGAATGTTTGTTCTTTTTCTAAAAATTGTATTCCTGTGCAATTTTCATCTGTTATGTAATCTATTTTTATTTTTAATGAATCTGGTTTTTCATTTTGGAAATCTGGTAATTTTATTATTAATGGTGTTCCTAATGAATCTTTAAATTCATTATTTAAATCTATTCTAAATGTTAATGGAGTTGTTTTTTCGTTTTCTATTAATTCTACTTTTTCTATTTTTGGACCTTTTAAATCTAAAATTAATTCTTTTGCTGTTTTGTCTATGTAGGAATATGTTGTTGTTATTGAACCACTTAATGTCTTTTTTGAAAAGTCTAATGATGCAAAAATTTCTACTTGTTTTTGTTGGATTTGAGTGAAGTTTGAAAATGTTGATATATCATCAGATTTTGGATCTATTTTTATTGATTTTTGTTCATCTGACATTTTTTATATTCAAAAATATATTTTTTACTATTTATATATTTTGGTCTTTTTATTGATATCAATAATTTTTGCTCTTTATTTGTTAAAATCTAACTTTAAACATTTATTGATATATTAATCTTTCATTTGAATATTACAAAATGTATAAACCTTTATAAAACCTTAATATAAGGAATCAATTTCAATCTTTATTTTCTTATTCTTTTTTTTTAAATTTTTAATAAACTATTTTTTTTTTAATTATTTAATATAAATAATTTAATTTTAGAATTATTTTATTTATTAAAAACAATAAAATAATAAGAAATTTAACTTTTAGATAAATTGATTTTTAAATAATATAAAAATAATAAATCAAAAAAAATATTTTTAATTTCAAAAATAAATAAAATTAATATATATGGAAAATGAATTATCAAACAATGAAATAAACAATTCATTAAATCATTTACATAAACTCCAACAAATATTAAAAGAAGAAATAGCATTAAGAGAAATATTTCAAAATAATAAAGAAGAATTACTTCAAAAAATAGAATCAAACACATATGAATATTATAAAAAAAAATTATCAATCCAAGAAATATATTTTAATAATAAAGAATTAAATCCAACAGAAAAAAAATATATTAAATATGAATTAAGTAAAGATTGTCAGTCAGAACTTCCACAATGTATAGATCCATTAACAAAATTATTTTTTTATTTTAGAAATAATAATGATATGCTTTTAAAATTAATAAATAAATGTGATAAATCATCATATGATGAATTAGCAAATTTTTTATGTCATTTTTTTTATGTTGATGTTTTTAGTTCTACTACATTAAATGAACCTTTATTAGTTTTAATATATTTATTATTAGAAAAAAATATTGATGAAATTACTGATAAAAATTTACCTATGCAATTTCTGGATCCGAGTAATACTTTTATTTCTTCTTTATTAAAGAGTTTATTAAGAAGAGATGATGTTAAAATTTATTTTGAAACTATTATTAATAAATTAGTTTTTGATTTAGAAGATTTGAAAATTGATAATAAAAGTCCTGTAACATCTTTTATAGGAATGGAAATTTATAAAATTAAAGATTATATTTCAGGTCAGAAAAATTTACCTGAATTTAAAAAAATTAATGATATTAAAGACTATAGAAAGTTTCTAACTTCAAATATTATTAAAAGTAAAGTGGTTAAATTATTTGATAAAATTAAAAAAGAAAATTCTGAAATTATTAAAGAAAATACAAAAGGAAAACTTTTTCAAACTTATCAAAGTTTATTTGAAAAAAAAATTGAAGATGGATTTATGGAATTTGAAAATGATAATAATAAAAATGAAGAAATTGAAGAGACTAAAAAAATAGAAACAAATAAAAGTCCAATAGAAGAAAAAGAAAAAGAAAAAATATTAAAATCAAAAATAAATTTTTATGAAAATACAAAAAATGAAGTGATTGATAAAATATTACATGGTAAAACAAAAAAATCTAAATCTCCAATTCCAAAATTTAGATCAAGAAATTATAATGAAATAGAAAAATATTTTTTATCATCTGGTTATTATACAATTAATAATGCATTAGATAAACCAACTTTAAAACCAATTGATGAAAACCTAGTTGATAAAGAATATTCAAAAATATTAAATAAAGAAGAATTAACTTCTAAACTTTTTAAAGCAGAAACAAAACAAATGGAAGAATTTCTTATAAATCAAATTCAAATTATAAAAACTGAAAAAAATAATGATATTTTTACAAATGAAAATTTACTTTCAAAAATTTCTAATACTGTGAGTAATAAAAATATTCTTGATAAAATATTAATTTTATTTAAATATAATTTTGAAAAGATGAAAAAATTAATTGATAAATTTATTTATGCATTAATTGATAATATTCCTTCAATTCCATATTTTATTAAATGTATATGTGCTATAATTGATAGATTATTGGTATTAAAATTTCCTGATATAACAAAAATTCAAAAAAATGCATTTTTAGGTGAATTTTTTTTTAAAACATTATTCTATCCTTTATTATATAATCCCAATTTTAATGGTATAATAATGAAAATAACATCAAATAATGCTATTAAAAATTTTAAATTAGCAACATTATCAAAAATATTATTAAATTTATATAGAGGGAGATTATTCAATTCAAATTCATCAAACGAATCTATTTATACTATATTTAATTGTTATATTTGTGAAATTATGCCTGTTATTTTTTATTTTTTTGATAATTTATCAAATACAGAGTTACCAACAGTAATTACAGATTTTTTAGAGAAAAAAAAAATGAAATTAATAGAAAGAAATATTAATTATGAATTCTTTAAATATCATAATAAAGAAGGAATTGAACATCAAAGTATATGTTTAACTTGGAAAGAATATTTAATTATTTATAAAATATTACAAGAACATGGTATAGAAGTTTTAGGTGAAAAAGACTCTTTATATTATAAAACTTTTAAAAAACTAACATTTCATGATAATACATTTAAAAAAAAAATTACAAATGATGAAAATAAAAATCAAAAAACATTTATTTATATAACTAATATAAATTATACTAATCAAATGAAAGAAAAACTCTTAAATAAAAAAGATAAAAAATTCTCATTTGTAGGTGATGACTCAGAAAATAATGAAAAATTCCAATTAACAAGAGTTAAATATTCAATAAATACAATAATTAAAAATTTAAATGAATTAATGAAAGCAACTTTTCAATATAATAAAAATGAAAATTTTGTAAAAGGATTAAATAATTTAATTTGTTCAGAAGGATTTAGTGATGTATTAAAAGAAAAAACAATTCCATTACAATGGTTTGGATTATATTTAGAGTCAAATATTGATAATATACCTCAAGAATTACAAAAAAATGATTTTTTACCTTTATATGAATTATTAATTAATGAATGTCAAACTACATTAAATGAAATTCAAAAAGATAATACTTTAAATATTATTTTTTCTAAGGTTGTGAATACTTCAAAAACTATTGATATTATCAATTATAATTTAATTAGATTAAAAAATAATGAAAAAAAATTTGAAATTTTAAATTTTGTAAGAACTGCTGCAATTAAAATTAAAGTAATAATATTCTATAATGGAGAAGAATTTAATGGAATTAAATTTGAACTATATAATAAAGAAAATCAAGATAAAAAAGATGATAAATCTCAAAATCTTTATAATAAAATTATAATATGTGAAAATTTATATGAATTATTTGAATTATTTCCAAATCTTTCAATGTATGGTTCAATTACAGTTTTAGAATTCGGAAAAAAGAAAAAAATACCTGAATCAATAATGGAATTAATATCTATTATTCACAAATTTATTGATGACAATAATTTATTTAATCATTACTCAAAAGATGATTTGATTGATATGAAAAAAGAAATTGAAAATTATATTCATCAGAAATTATATCCTAAAATTTATCCAGATATTCCAATGGGTGATGATATTTTATTATATAAATTAATTTTTTGTTTAGAGTGGATTAAGCCAGAACAAATAATAAAAAATTATACCTTAATTAATGAACAAACAATTTGTTTATGTACTCAAATAATGGATAATATGGTAAAAGAAACTTGTCCAAGAAAAAAATTAAATGAAATTCAAAAATTAGAAGAAATTATCCATAATATAATAATTTTATATGGATATAATGAAAATAATTTTGATGAAATTTTAACTTATATTGCTATTCTTGCAAAACCTCTTTATCTTTCTACTTGTTATTATTATATTGATATGTACACTCCAAAAAAAGGAAGAGAATTAAAAATACAAGTTCAAATGAATCATTTATTAAGATTAATTAATAAATTTAAGAATTTTTCTTATAAAGACTTAATTAATATAAATGAAGAAGAATTTGAAAAAAATAAAGAAATGAAATTAAAAGGAAAGTAAAAAATTATTTAATTCAATTAAAAAAAATATTAATTATAAATTATATTATTTAACCTTTTTCAAACTAATTTCACAATAAATAATCATTAATAAAAAAAACCAGAAAACAAAAAATTAATAAAAAAAAAAAATAAATCAAAAGGAAAAAAAAAAAAGAAAATAAAAAAAATTTAAATAACACTTCCACAATCACAAAAAGACATACTTTCAAAATACCTATAATCAATCATAATAACAGCTCCAACAAGCATAAGTCTTTCAATAGGAGTAGCTTTTTTAGGAAAAGTTAAAATAAAAGCATCAGAATCAGTCATTAATTCACTTAAACCTTTAAAAACTTTATGAATATTTCCAACAGGTTTATTAACTTGCATATCAGAATTAGCATCATAAATCCAAAAATCAACTTCATAACATTTACCAAATGAAGTATCTCTACAACAAAAACCACATTGACAATATTCAGCATATATTTTCCATCTTATTTCATTATTTGAACCATAAACAAATAAGAATGGACCACAAGAAAATGTTTCAATAACACCTCCAATTGATTTTTTTATTCTTTTCATTCCATTTTCACCTTCTCCAAAAATTATACCTTCCATTTTTGGTCTTGAACAACAAAAACATGTACATTCAAATTTCCTATTAAATTCTGCTATTGTTTTTTTATAATTTGTATTTTTATTTGAATTTATTATATGAACCATTTTCAAATCAAAAGCTCTCATATTTGAAAAACAACAATTTCTACAACACCAATTTGATATTTCTTTACATTTAAATAAAAATTTTTTTGTTTTGTCTTTATCTAATAAATATACATTATAACGATTTGCTGATTCACATCCTGTTAAAACTTCTAATAATTCTATTTTTTGTTCTATTACAACTTCTTGATTTTCACTTAATTCTTTTAATACATCTGGTACTAATTGCATTAATTCTCCTCTATACCAATAATTTTTATCTAACATTTTATTTTCTTTTTCATCATTTTCATTTATTTTTATATTTGAATTTCCTTTTCTATCTATTGATGATGAGTCTGATTTTAAATCACTTAAATGAAGAAATACATTTTTTGCTTTTGATTTTTGAGTTTTCATTTTTTTTACTTTACTATGATATTTTATTTATTTTTAATTTGTATTTGCTTTTTTTTAAATTTTATTATTTTTTTTATATTATAATTTTATTCATTAAATTTAATTATATAAAAATTCCCCCATTGTTTTCCAGTAACTAAAAAATTCTGTTTAAATTTATCATAAGCAATTCCATTTAAAACTTTTCCTCTATCATATTCATATTGTGTAAAAAATCCTTTTTTTAATTCAAAATCAACTAAATTACTTAAATCAAAATATTTAACAATAGAAAAATCTTTAATATCAATTTTAGCAATTTTACTTTGACCATAAATATTAGCATAAATAAATCCATTAACAAAAACCATATCACCAATTCCAGGAACAATTTTTCCTTCATATTTAACTTCATTAAATGAAATTGTAGATAAATTAGTATCACAATTCAATCTATAAATTTTCTGAGTACCATCAGAACCAAAAAGAACATTAGTTTCATTACTTTCAGTCAAACCCCATGAATATAAATGAAAATTATTTTTATATGAACCATAATTTCTAAAAGAGGTTTCTTTTTTTTCAAAAGTTTTATAATCATATTGATAAACGTAAAATTCCTGTCTTGTAGTTAAATATAATCTATCATTACATTTTGCAATTCCAGTTGCCCAAATTTCACCTGTACCATATTCTTTCCATTTAATTTGAAAATGATATCCATTTTCAACTGATAAATTTAAATATTTTACTAGTTCCATTGAAGGATATTTAAATTTTTGTAGTGATGAATTAAATATACCACCTGTTTCATATAAATATGTTATATTTGAATTTGAGGATTGGTCATATTCTTCATCTATAAAAAGTCCTTCTGTATATGTTGATGAATCATTTAATTTTGGAATTATTTTTAATAATGTAAAATCATTTGATTTTTCAGGATTTGTTATATTTACATATGGGTCATTTATATATGTTTTTTGAGATTGGATTGTATTAAGTAAAAAAATTAAAATTAAAATATTTTTCATTTTTTTTTTCTTTTCTTTTTTATTTAATATATTATATTATAATAATTTAAACATTTATTATAGTTTTAATTTTATGCAGATTGATTTCTTGATATATTTAAACAATCCTCATGATAAAATAATTCTTTATCTAAATAAAAACATAAAAATGGTGGAAATAATGTATTATCAAATGAATTATATTTAATTATTTTCTCACAATAAGCACATTTTTTTTTAAATAAATTAGAATATTTTGAAGCATATTTGATTAAAATTATAATACATTGAAATAAATGATTATTAAATCTCAATAACATTTTTTCAAAAAAATCTTTAAATAATGTTTCAATTTTATTAAATAATAAAAATTTACTTTTTGATTTTGAAAGAATTTTTTTTGATTTAAACGAATTAGGATAATTTCTTTTCCCAAATCCGCTTACTAGAAAATTAGAATGTTCTTTTAATCCACCAACAGTTAAAGAAAAATCTTTTAAATAATTATTAGAATAACTTAATTGTAAATTTATGAGACAAACATTTTCAATTTTAATATATAAACATTTAAAACATTCATTAATATTTTGACTATAATTTATAATTTTATTTTTGATATTTGGAAATTTAATATCATTAAGTATATCTTCTAATCTTAATGTATTAGTAAACATTGGATTTTCTAATCTTCTCAAAGTATGAGAAATATCTTGAGAATCAATAAATAAAGAAAATACTTTTACCATTTTTTTTTTAATTTCCTCTTTTAAAAAATCTTTCATTGTTTGATCTTTATCAATATTAAAAAATCCTTTAAAAAATGCATTAATAAATGTTGATTTTTCTTGGAAATATATGGAATCATTATTTTCATTATTTTGCTTTATAAAATCTTCAAATGATTTATATAATAATTTTTCATGAGTAAAATTTAATCTAAAGTCATGGATTTTATTATAATTTTGATCAAATCCTAAAATTATTGGTTCTCTGGCTTTAAGCATTTCAAATATATTTTTTAAGGAATATTCTTTATTTTCATCATTATTAAAAAATTCAGTTAAAAATTTGAAGAGATAATATCTTAATTTATAATTATATTCTATTATATTTTTTAAATTTTTTTGATTTAAATCAAATACTTTTTTTAATTCTTCAATTTCATTCATTTAAAAATAAATTTATTTTTTCATTAAAAATTATATATTTTTTTTTGAAAAGTATTTTTTTATTTAAACATAATTCTTTTCCTTTTTTTTTGATTCCATTTTGAATAAATATATTAAAAATCATTCTAAAATCAAATAATATTTTAAATTTTCATTTTTAATTAATTTTTATTTATCAAAAAAAGTTTTATAATATTCAAATTCTACAATTATTTTTAATGAAAAATGAGGATGAAAAAATGAATAAAGAAACTCAATGTAATTTAAATATATATTCTAAAAAGAAGTCAATCAACTATGATAAATCTGTTTATTTTTCACGAATATTATTTTATTATAAATACAACTTAATTAAAAAAAAAAATAATGGTCAAATAAATAGTAATTCTATTCAAGAAAATATTATTAGATTAAATAATTTTAATATAAATAATGATAATAAGGTTGAATTAAAATTATATTATCCAAGCATAAAAAACAATAAAAAAGAAAATAATACAATTTTCCAAAAATTATTATCAATATCTAAAAAAAAGAATAATTCTAAAAGTAAAATTTTAAATAGCCAAATAATTGATTCAAGAAAAGATATAAATATATATAATAATATGATGAAGCAATCAAAATTTCCATTAATTAATTTATCAAATAATTCATATATAATTAATGAATATTCAAGTAAAACATATATAAATCTTTATAAACAAAATAAAAATCATATAATTTTTAATCCATTTTCAAAGTTAGATGACAAAAAAAATAATAAAAAAAAAAATAATATTTTTCCAAAAGTGATTAAAAGTAAATCAACAATAATTATTAAAAAAAAAAAAAAATTCTTTAAAAATGAAAGAAATTAAAATAATATTAAATTAATTGAATTATAAATATAAATAATATAAAAATCAAAAAAAATAAAAAATTCAAATACTTTCATTAGAAATAGTTTCATCAATTTGTGTAATCTTATCATTATTATTATGTTCATTAAATTCTTTATTTTCTTTATTAACTTTTAAAAAAGTAATAGTATTATTCCTTTTTTTAATAATTTTTTCATCTTTTTTAAAAAACATATCTTCAGTTTCATTTTCTGTATTATTATTTTGTGAATTATACAAATTAAAATTATTGAATTTCCCATAACCTTGTTCTTCTTTTTCTTCACTAATTAAATTTTTATTAAATTGACATCCAATAATAAAAAAACTCATCCAATAAAAGCAAATAAAAAATATAAAAGAGCCACCACAAATAATATAAATCAATTCAACATTATCAACTTCATTTTTACAAAAATATAAAATATTAACACAAAATCCATCTAAACAACATGAATCTTGACATTCCCATAATCCACCAGTACATTCATATCCTTTTTTTCCTTTTAAAATACCATAATTTGAAACACCATTTATTTGACTTGAAATTGTTAATGGAACATGTGTTTTATTCCATTTTTTTTTTATTTGTTTTTTATCTGGATATAATGGTATTATACCTTGGGATATTTCTAAATTATTATCTTTTTTATTTTCTGTTGTTATTGTACAACTTCCTCTATGATCACATAATACTTCCCAATTTATAACTAATTTTAAAAGAAAAATTACATATATCATTGATAATTATTCATTAATTTATTTAATTATTATAATATTTATATTAAAATTTTTATATATAAATCTTAAAAAGATTTAAATAAATAAATAAACATATTTCAAACTTTTTAATCATTATTTAATAAAGCAATAATTTATTTATTATTATTTAAAATTATTTAAAATATACTTAACTATTAACTATATAATTTTTTTTCATAAAAATAGTAAAAATTTATTACACACTTAATAATTATACTACGAAATCCAAGTTTTCATTATTTATAATATTCATTATATATTATCCATTAAATACAAGGTTCATATTATTTTCTTTTGAAATTGAAAATAATCCATTTTCATCATGGGTTACATTCAAAGAATATCTTTTAAAATAAGTTTTATTGTTTTTCTTTGTTGTAGAATGTTTAATTTTTTTATTCCTTTCTATTTTATGTAAAATAATAACTTCATTATCTTGATTTATTTTATTTTCTATTTCTTTTATTTCCTCTTTTTTATTATTTATATATTTTATTTTTATTATTGGAGATATTAAATTAATATTTTCAGATTTTACATATTTTTTTCTTCTTAATATAACACTATTTCTTCTTTTATTTTCTATTTTAATTGAACTTTTAAAATGATTACATAAATGTTTTAAATATAAATAATTATTATAAATTTCTTCTTTTTTTGTATTTGATCTTTTGATAAAATTTTCATTACTATCTATCGATTTAGTAGGAGAAAGTATTTCAGGATGTTTAGTTAAAACCTTTTTTTTTTGTTTAATATCAATTGATGATATTTCTTTTTGATTATATTGAAACAAAAAATCATTTATGATATCTTTATCATTTAAACTATTAGAAACCTCATGACCTGATATATTATCATGTTCTAAAATAATAAAATTTTCAAATGAATTTTCATATGTCTCTAATTCTTTACTATTTAATAAAAAATTTGATTGTTGATGATTTTTTTTATTTTTAGATATTTCATCATTTGAACAAATTAAAAGTGTTGTCCTAATTTTATTTGCTTGTGGATTATAATTCTTATTATATAATATTGACATTATAAATTTATAAAAATTATTTATTAAATTTGTTTAATTATATATAAATAAAAAATAAAATAAAAAAAAATAAAATTTTAAAATAAAAATTAAAAAATGAGAAGAGGAAAACCAAAACTTTTAAAAAAGATAAAAATAAAACCTCAATTAAGTCCATCTACAAATATAATAAATAAACCATCATTTTTAACAACAACAAATGCAAATATTCAAAATAAACATAATCAAACACAAAAAATAGGAATAAAAACTAAAAACGCTCCAGTAAAATTAGATAGTATTACCCCAAAATATTCACTACAGCCAAAAAAAAATGAAAAAAAAAATATTCAAATAAATGATGAAGAAATAAAAAAAGTTACTAAAAAATTTTTATTTACTAAACTATTATCAGAATCAAAAAATACTTCATATTCATTTTGTGGAAATCAAGACCCAGAAATATTAAAAAAAATAAAAAATGTAATGTGTCCAATTTGTCAAGAATTAATAACTAATCCAATTCAATGTGAAGCTTGTCAATATCTTTTTTGTAAAAAATGTATAGAAGAATTTCAATCAAATACAGAAGATAATAAATGTTTTTTTAATCATAATTTTATTAAAAATGAAAATAATGATGATATAAATGAAACATTTAATGAAATATTATTAAATTGTCCATATAAAGATAATGGTTGTTTAGAAAAGATTAAAATGAAAAATTATGATGAGCATATTCAAAATTGTGAATATGGAATGTTTAATATTAAAGGTTCAAAATTCTTATGTGAAAATTGTAAAAAAGTAATAGGTAATGCAGGTGAAATTATAATTCATATTAAAAAATGTAACCCAAAATTAAGTAATTCAATATTTCAAATAAAAGAATATCCAAATAATTCAATTTATATTGGTCAATATAAAAATGATTTAAGAGATGGATATGGAATTTATATAATTAAAGGAAAAAGATTTTTTGAAGGAATGTGGAAAGATGATATAAGAAAAGGTGAATGTAGAATGGTAAATATTGATACTGAATTATTTTTTGGTTTTCAATATAATATGTTAGAAAATAATGAAATAGAAAATAATAAAAATAATAGAAATTTATCAAAATCTACATTAATAAATAATAATAATGAAAATTTAAATGGAAAAGGAATTTTATTTTTTCCTCCAATGGGAATAGTATTTAAAGGTAATTTTATAAATGGAAAATTATATGGTGAAGGAGAAGTAAACATATCACATAATAATTATTATGCAAAAGGAAATTTTGAAAATAATAAATTAAATGGTTTTGGAATGCATTCAACAAATGAAGAAGCACATTTTGGTTATTTTAAAAATGGTGATAAAAATGGTTTTGGTGTTTCAATTCTTAAAAATGGTTTTGTTAGAAGTGGAATGTGGGAAAATGGAACAGAAGTTGGTTATTTTGGATTAAAAAAATATGGTCAAAAAAATTATTTATATTATGGTGAAGAATTAGGAAATGGGAAAAAATTTTTTTATGATTTTCAATTACATTATATTGGTGAAAAAAATGAATTATTAGAAAATGATGGAATTGGAATTTTAATTGGAAAAAATACTGGAAATATTTATAAAGGAGAATTTAAAAATAATTTAAGAAATGGATATGGAACAGTTTATGATAAAAGTGGTAAAATTATTGAACAAGGTTTTTATAATAATGGAAGTCTTGAATATTCTGCTTTGGATTTTAATGAGGTAATTTATGAAGAAAATATAGAATAATTTATTTTTTTTTAATATTTATTTTAATTAATTTATGTTACTATTTTTAGTTATATTTTGATAAAATCAATTTTTAATAAAATATATTATTAGAAATTTAATTATTGTTATGTTATTTTAAGTCAAAAGAAAAAAAATATTTTTTATTATTTTGAATTTAAATAAAAATTTTAAATTAATAGACTTATTAATAGATATAATTCCGATTATTAAATTTATCTTTGCAATAATAGAACATTTCTTTTTTTTATATTAAATTAATATTATATAATTTATATGCCTTTATTTTTCCATTATATATCATTTTTTAAAAAGAAAAAAAATTTTAAAGAAAATTTAATGAAATTAATAATATTAAATAATTTCTATATATTAGTTCACATTTAGCTATTTTGATAGAGAACATATATTAAGCTCTATTTCATTTAATAAATTATAGTTTTTTTTCAAAAATCTATAACACCAATTTTTCAAAGCAATTATCCCTTTATTAATAAAAGATGGTTCAATTCTTAATAATTCCTGAATAACTAATTTAGGAGTAATTTTAATTCCAACTTTTTTACAAATTAAAATAAAATAAATTAGGTGATGTTCTTTAAGTATCATTTGTGACTTTGCCCCTCCTCCTGGTAATCTATATTTAATTTCTTTATTAGTCATTGACATTAATTTATCTTTATTTTTAATCCATTCTTTTATTGATTTTCTATCAATGCCTGTTAATGATGCTACCTTTGATATTCCTATTTGATTTGCTAGTTCTATATATTTCAATTTGTCTATTATAGAGTATTTTTTACATTTTTTCATTATGTTTAAATTTTTTGTTTCGTTATAATTTTTATACCTAAATAATTATTTTTATTTTTTCGAAAAAAGAGGTTTTTTATAATACTTTTATTTATGAACTTTTCAAAAGAATAAAGTTTAATAATTAGATGACTAATTCCTAATTTAAATAAAATAATAATATTTTTCATATTAACAGACTTTGAAATATTCAATAAGAGTATATTATTCATAAAAATATTAAGTAATTCATAATCAATTATAATTGAATATTTATTACAATCAAATTTATGAATTAACGATATTAAATTTTATTTCCATTTTCATTATAAAATTATGTTGTTTAGTATTAAATTAAGATTTTTTATTAAGTATTTTAAAATATACATAATTAATATCAAATATTCAAAATTATTGATAATTTTTCTATTAAATTATTTTTTTGAAGATTAATTGAAACGTTTGATTTAAATTTAAAAGGTATTTTCTATGAATAATAATTGAAATTATTTTTATATTTTTTTTAAGTATTGAAAATTATATATATTGTTTTAATAATAAAAAAATTTACGTTTGAAACTTATGAAACTGAAAAAATAATGTTCATTTAATACTTTTTACTATATAATTTCATTATTTTTTATATATTTATTTATTTAAAGTAATTATATTGAATTTTTTTTAAAAAGATAAGATTTTGAAATACTAATAAAAACCCATAATATAAGGTATTTTTATTATTTTTATAATTTAAGATTATATAAATAATTAAATATATTTCCAATAATTTAAATTGTTTTTTAAGAAAAAATAAAAGAAAAAAAGAAACAAAAGTAAATTTGATAAAATTGAGGATAAAAAAATAATTTTATATAATTCTAACTAAAGATAAATTTTAGAATAATTTTTTTTAATTTTTTTAAATAATATGAAAAAATAATTAATTAGGAAAAAATGAAAAGAACTTCTAAATTCAATAAAAACTATTATATAGTTGAAGGAATACCAATAAATATAGAACTATTTGAAAAATATTTAAAAAGAAAAAAAGCAAAAAAAGTAACATTTATAGATGATTTAAGTGGATTAAATACTAGAACAGAAAACGAATTATTAAAAGTCTTAAATCAAATGGTAAAATCAAAAAACTTTTTTAAATACTGTTCTTCATTATTAATAAACATAAATCCAGGACCAAATTTCATATATGATTACTTAAATTTAGAATCATATTCAAAATTAAGTAAAACAAATGAAGAAATAAACCAGAAACCACATTTATATTCATTTATGCATTTTGTATATAAAACAATGAAAAAAGAAGATGAAGATCAAGTAGTTTGTTTAATGGGTCCAATTGGTTCAGGTAAAACATTTAATATAATTCATATAATTGAATATTTCTGTTATTCATATTGTCCAAAAGGTTTTGAAGCAGAAGTTTTTGATATGATTCATAAAAGTATTCAATTAATTCATATTTTTGGTTCTATTTATAGAGAAAATAATATTGAGAGTACTTCTTGTGGTATGCTTATGAGATTAGGATTTAATAATAATGATGAAATTAGTTTATTTGATTTAGAAGCTAAAATATTAGATGTTACTCTACCTTTTTCTGAAAATGGAAGATCTTTTAGTATTTTACATTCTTTTATTAAAGGTGCTAATCCACAATTAAAAAAAATATTTGAAATTCCACCTAATGAAAATAATCTTGCTTTTTTTAGGAAATTTTCAAATAATTTTTCAGAAAATACAAAAGAAAGATTTAAATTAAATGATTTAGAAATATGGAATAGATTTCATTCATTAATGAAATGGTTTAAATTTCCTAAAACTGATGTAATTAATATATTACAATGTTTAGCATTTGTAATAAATTTAAATGAAATAGTAATAGAAAAAGATACAGTAGGTCAATTAAAAAATAAAGAAGTATTTAAAATACATAAAGGAATAGCAACAAGAAAATTAAGTAAAAATATATCAATAGATGAAAATGAATTTTTAGAAACAATAGGAACATTTAAAACAAGTCAAGAAGCAAAAACATTTGTAATATCATTAATGAAACAAACATATTATATAATATTTGAATTTATATTAAATCGTTTAAAAGGTAATCTTAAATCATATTTTATTAATTTATCAAGAAAAGCATCAAATCCAAATCCATTTGTTTCTAATAATAAATATATTAATTTTATTGATTTTCCAGGTGAAGTTGAAGATAAAACTTTAGGTGGTTTCACTACAAATCTTGCTAATGAATGTTTAATAATGTATTCTGCAACTAGATATTATCAAGCTATTGAAAAATTATTACAAGAAGGTTTAGTTTTAAAAATGTTTAAACCACTTCATTCATATAGTACTATTAAAACTTGTTTTTGTAAAGATGGTTTATTTGATAATTTTTCTTTACCATTTACTTCAGGAAATTTTTATAAGTTTATAAATAGTACTGAAAGTAAAAAGCATTTTATTAAATGTTTTAAATTTAATCAACCGGAAGATTTTAGTGCACCGGATTTTAGTTTTAAATTTTGTTTTTCTCATCAACAAGTCAAATATAATTATGAAACATTATATTTTGAAGCTAAAGGGTTTGTTGATAATAAAAAGATTAATGATATATTTTCTAAATCTCAAAATTCTGTTATTTCATTTTGTTATTCAATGCTTTTAACAAATAAATCAAAAGATTTTTCTACTTTTTATTCAGAAACTTTAAAAAGTTTATTTTCACCAATTAAAGATATTTCTCCTTTTGTAATGTATTGTTTACATTCTAATAATTCATATAAAATTTTTTTTAGTGGAAAAGGAGAAAATAAATTTTCATTTAAAAATAAAAAAGATATAAAAAAAGCAAAAGATTTTGATGAAATACCAAGTGAAATAACAATTAATATGATGAAACATAGTTTAGCATTTCCAGTTTTAAATTGGGATTGGTATGGTTATAAAGAATGGATTGAAATTGATGATTTAATAAATGAATATTGTAATGATTTTGAAAAAGTAAAAGATAAAATAGTTTCATTAAATAATGCAGATGAAGGAAAACCAAAATTTCAAAATGTAAGTTTTAAAAATTTAGAAAAGAAAGACATAGTAAAATACACAATGAATATATTAAGTAGAGAATGTGATTATTTAATAGGAAAAAATTTTGTAATAATGAAAGAAGGTACAATTAATAAAATGAAGAATTATTTAAATGCTATGATAAAAACAGCATTACAAATGTCACAGAATATAAAAGTAAAAAATAAACCAAAAAAAAATGCAAAAAATTCAAGAATGGTTACAGCAGGAAGAAGTTCAATAAATTCAACACCTTCTGATAGTAATAATAATACAATTAAACATATAAATTCAGAAAAAGGAATTAATATTCCAAGATTAAAACAAACTGAATTGGATACAGGAGATAAATCTAGAGAATATTTATTGAAACATCAATGTATTTTAAATATATATAAAAATAATAAAATTGTTAATAATACTTCTCCTTTAACTTCTCTTAAAACTGAGAAATATAATTTGTTTTCATTAATTACTAAAAATAATTCTAATCAAAATGATGAAAATGATCCTTTAAATACTTCAAATGATGTCACTGATGAAGTAACTGAAACAATTAAAAAAACAAAAAAAAATACTTTTGTTTCTGATCCAATTTTGTTTAATAAAATTAAGAATTTATTAGACCCAAAAAAAAATAAAAATTATAAAATTTTTGATTATAAAGAAATAACACCTCAATTAATAAGATTACAAACTTTTATAAGAGGATTTCTTGGAAGGAAAAAATATAAATATTTTGATTTTTTAATAAATCAAATAGTTTATATTCAAAAAATATTTCGTGGATTTATAACAAGAAAAAAATTTGCTAAATTTATGGATTGTTATAAAAAAATAGTATTAATTCAAAGATTATATCACAAAAGATATAAAAAAATGATAGTAAATGCAATTAAAATACAAATAAATTGGAAAAGATTTAGAAATTTACAAAAATTAAAAGATAAATTAGCACAAAAAAAAAAGGCATCACTTCAAGGAGAATTATGGGATTCTGATTCAGATGACAATGATGAATATAATAGAGATAATTATCATTTAGAATTACAATTAAGAAAAATTGCATCACAATCACATTATTCTCAAAATAAGAAAAAAAAAGCAACAAATAAAAGTCATGATAAAGAAAATATGACTAATAAAATTAAAAATGAAAAAGATCCAAATAAAATAATTGATATGATTTTATTTGATAAAGGATTAAATGAAGAAAATAGAGAATTAACTAATTTATTAATTGATCAGAAAAATTTAGCTTCATCATCATCTTTTATTCAAAAAGTTAGAAAAAATTTTTTTGATGAAGAAAAAATTGAAAATAAATTATTAAAATATGGTGAAATAAAAAAAAATAGAGAAACACAAGAAATAATAAATAAATTAAAAAAAGAAGAAGAAAATTTAACATTTAAACCGAAAATTAATAATAATGTAAATGTCAATTATAAATATCCTTCAAATTTTTTGAAAAGAGTTGAATTTTATAAATTATTCAAAGAAAGAAATATTGAAAATTTAAGGAATCATTATAAAAAAAAAGATGAAAATTTCTCATTTAGACCAAAAGTTTCTGCATTTGCAAATTCAATTAGAAATGTTTTTGATAGATTATATAATGAAGAATTAGTAAGAGAAAAGCAACAAAGACAAATGCTAAATGATATAAATCCATCATTTGAAACTCCAAATTCAAATAATAAAAAATTGGAAAATATAAATTTATTAGAAATTCATAAACCAAAAAAACCTGAAGAAATTGATGAGAATATTATTGATTTATGGCCTTTAAATTATTCGAAAAAATTTTAAAAAAAATAAATTTTTTATATATAATTGTAAATATAAATTAATATTTTTTTTAAATAAGACAAAAATTAAATTATATATTTGTATTACTTTTGAACACTTCTTCAACTTTATTTGGAAATTTGTTAAAAATATATAATTGAGCTCTTGAAAATTTTTTATTAATTTCTATCCTTTCTTTTTCAATCATTTCAATTTTTTCATCATATAATTGCTCTTCACTTTTTAAAGATTCTAAAGTTTTCTTTTTTAATGCAATCTTTTCTTCTAATTCTTTAACACTTGTTTCTAAATTTTTTATTTCATTATTTTTATTAAATTCTTCATATTTACTTTTAGAATTGTTTAACTCTTTAATTTCTTTTTTTAAATTATCTAGTCTTCCTTTAAGTGCTGTTTTCAATGAATTATCTTCATTTGGTTTATTTTCTTTTTCCATCTTATCAAATATATCAGAAAATTTTTTTTCAATATAAGATATACTTTCATTATTTACAATTTGAGATTCTTGATTTGACATTATTATAAGTGCTTCAACAATTTTTTTAAAATTTTTTTGTGATTCACTTAAAATATGTATTAATTTTAAATAATTAAAGTGCTTTTTATTTAAACTTTCTTCCATTTAAAAAAAATAAAATAAATATTTATTATTTATAAATACAATATTATATTTTTTCCAAATGATATTTAATCAGAAAAAATTATAATCATCATAATTAAAAAATGAGCACTAATGAAATAAAAGATACCGAAAAGAAAACACCAGAAAGTAATTTTCTGGATGATGAATGTCCAAAAATTTCTGCTATGTTTTTGCTAAAAAATCAGATTTTATATCAAAGAAATTACCCACCAACAGTTATTTTTGGAGAATTAATTAGAGATTTCGAACAAAATTTCAAAGACCCTCAAATTAGAACAAAGATTGAATATATTTTTCGAAATCAGAAAATAAATAAAAATGACAAAGTGATTGATATTGCAAAACCTGAAAAAAATTGTAAACTTTTAGAAGTTGATGTAAAAATCAATGCAAGTGATTTGAATATTCCAGAAATGTTAAGTAAAGAAGTTATAATTTATAAACAAATTCTTAAACCTTTATATGATCCTTTTAGATTAGTTACATTCAAATCAAAAGAAAATAAAATTACTTATGATTCATATGAAGATTGCAAAAATCCCCAATATTACCTTGATGAATTTTCAGATACTTCAGCATATTGTAATTCAGATAATTCATTATATATGTCAGGTGGAGAAAATAATGGAAATCCAAATAGTCATTTCTGGACAATTAACCATGAAACAAAATTAATTGAAGAAAGTGAAATGCCATTTACAAAAGTTAATCACTCTATGATTTATCTTCCAAAGGATTATATTTTTATTGCTGGAGGTAATGATAAAAGTACTTATTATTATGATATTAAGTCTAAAACTTTTACCCAATGGGCTGATATGAATGAAGAATGCAAGAAACCTGCATTAATTCTTATTGATGGACATATTCTTTATGCATTTTATTCTTTAGAAAATGGGAATAATTGTATAGAAAAAACTGACTTAGGAAATTTTCCTTTTTGGGTAAAAGTAAATCCAAAAATTAAAAAAGGAGTATTTGATATTCAAAATTTCAGTGTTTCTTCATTATCAAATAATGAAATTATATTATTTGGTGGAAATGTAGAAGGCAAAAATAAAAAATGCTTTATTTATGATACTAATAATAATGAATTAAAAGAATTAGATTGCCCAAATGATATTATATTAAATAATGAAAAAAATGCTTACAAAATTAATAAATATAATTCTATGATTATTCCAGATGATTTTGTAAATAATAATGAAATTGTTATTTTCAATAATCACAAAAAAGCCTTGAAAAGAATTGCATATGAACCTTTTGAAAATAAAATTACAAATCAAGAAATGTTGAATTATTCAGATCATAATCAAGTTGAAGGAAATATTTCCCTTGAAATTATAATTCAAAAATTAAATGATGCAATTGATAGTCCTTTAGATGATGAAAATATGGAAAATGAAAAAAAAAAAGCAGTTGAAAAATTAAGTGGTAGTTTAGGAAAAGCAATGTTAGGAATAAATTTAAAGAAATTGCTTAATAAATTAAAACAAGAAGAAAATGGAAAAGTAATTGAAAATGATATTGAAATAATAGAAGAGGAAAAAAAACCAAATATAGTAAAAAATGAGAAATTACGTTCAGTAAATAAAAAAATAGAAAAACAAACAGAGGAAATAGAAGATAAAACAAGTAAAGCTTATAGTACTTTAGTTAAAACAACAGTAGATGATTTAAAAAAAGATAAACAAACAAAAGATAGTAAGAATATTACTCAATATAAAGAAAAAAAAGAATATGAAGAAATTGAAGGAGAAGAAGATGAAGAAGAAGAAGAAGTAGAAATTACAACAACTACAACCAAAAAGAGAAAAAAAGGTAAAGGTAAAGGTAAAGGAAAATCAATTACAACTGTAACAGAAAAAGTTACATATGAGAAAATTAATGAAGAAACAACACCAGATAAAGAAAGTAAAGCTTATAGTACTTTAGTTAAAAAAACAGCAGATGATTTAAAAAAAGAAAAACAAACAAAAGATGATAAAATTACTGAAGAAACTGTTAAAGAAGTAATTGAAGAACCAGAATATGCTCCTGTATATATTCAACATTTAATAACTCAAGATCCAGATGATAAAATTGAATTAAATAAACCAAAAATTACCTCTACAAATATAAAAATTGAAGGATTTAAAAAGATAATTAATGGAAAAGAAGTTAAGAGTGGTCCTGTTAATATAAAATATAAAAAAATTGAGAAAAAAGAAACTAAACCTAGAGTTTTAATAACTGAAGAAATAAAAGGTACAATTCCAGGAAAAGATAGTAAAGCTTATAAGACTTTTGTAAAAGAAACAGTAGATGATTTAAAAAATCAAAAAGAAAAAAAAGATCATCCAGTTACAACTACATCAGAAGAATATGAAATTAAAGGTACAATTCCAGGAAAAGAAAGTAAAGCTTATAGTACTTTAGTTAAAAAAACAGCAGATGATTTAAAAAAAGAAAAACAAACAGTTCATGATCAAATTACTAATCAAGAAATTAAAATTGAAGGTAAAGAAATTCCAGATAAATTAAAAGGAAGTAAACAAACTCCTCAATTAAAGAAAGAGAATGTAAGCTTAGAAATACCTCCAGAAGATTCAAAGAATGAGATAGAAAATATACCAAAAGAAGAAACTGAATATACTACTGATGATAACTTATATACTCCAGGAAAAGCTCAAATTATAACAAGAAAAGTTAAAGTTCCATTAGATGCATATGGAAATACAATTGAAAAAGAAGTGATTGATAAAGAACATATTTATTCTGAAGAAAATCCTCAAAGTGAGGACACTTCAAAAACAGGACAAAAAGAAGGTTATAATCATTTTGTTGGAAAAGTTGTAGATAATATGAAAAAAGAGAAAGATATAAGACAAAGTAAACCAACTACAACTGCAACAGAAAAAATTACATCTGAAAACATTACTAAAGAAACAACACCAGATAAAACAAGTAAAGCTTATAGTACTTTAGTTAAAACAACAGTAGATGATTTAAAAAAAGATAAACAAACAAAAATAGTAAGAATATTACTCAATATAAAGAAAAAAAAGAATATGAAGAAATTGAAGGAGAAGAAGA